>VXCM01001759.1:0-150000 GCA_014773175.1 Lucifuga dentata
GGATCTCTGGAACTGAACATCCTCATAGTCCGGATCTCTCCGTTGTATTGGTCCAGACTGAATAAGTTAGCATCAGTCACCTGTAGAAACTGGTAGGTAATCCGAGAGTTGTGCACAGAGTCGGTGTCTAAGGCTATCACCTTGGCAACCAGAGAGCCTTTATCAGTGGATCTGGGGATCTTTTCCTCCACTACTGATCCATGGGCACGCCACGGAGAGACTATCACAGGAGCGTTGTCATTCTGGTCCACAATAATGATGTGGATGGTCACGTTACTGCTGAGTGGAGGAGAGCCAGAGTCTCTGGCTTCAATGTGGAAAAGGAACTCCTTCTCGATCTCATAGTCAAAAGTTTTTAGTGCATAAAGATTACCGTTCTCTGGATTGATGGAGAACAGCATGGACATGGAGGTGTTGGCGATCTCCTTCTCTATGATGAAATAAACTAGATATTGGTTTTCATGGAGGTCAGGGTCAAACGCAGTGAGGGAACTGAGCAAAGCACCAGGTGCGTTATTCTCCATGACACGTATAGTATAAAATGACTGAGGGAACTGTGGAATATTGTCATTAACATCCAGCAGTTCTAAAGTCATAGTTTCATTGTCAGATAAAGGAGGAGAACCTCTGTCTGTAACAGTGAAAGTGATGTCATATTCTGGAACTTTCTCACGGTCTAATGGCTCTGACACTACTAACTCATAATAGTTATCAGAGGATTCCCTCAATTTGAAAGGCATGTTATCGGGAATACGAAGATCAACTATTCCGTTATCACCTGAATCCTTATCACTGACACCAACTACCGCTATTACTGTGTCTAATTCTATGTTTTCGTTGACTGGATTGTGAAAGGATTTAATAGATATTTCAGGATGATTATCATTCATGTCCTCAACTACAATTTTTATGGTACATTGTCCTGATAAACTGTTTGCTCCTTTGTCAGTTGCTATAACTTCCATATCNCAATTTTTATGGTACATTGTCCTGATAAACTGTTTGCTCCTTTGTCAGTTGCTATAACTTCCATATCGTAAATCCTAAAATCTTCATAATTTAACACTCCCTTGATACTTATCTCACCAGTAGAAGGGTTAAGGTTAAACGTTTGTTGTGTTTTTTCAGGGGTGTAGAGACTATATGAATATGTTACATCAGAATTTGTTCCTTCATCTAAGTCTGTTGTATTGAGATTAACAACAAGGCTTCCAATTGGAGAGTTTTCTATCACTCTAATATTATAGCTTTCTTTGTCAAATGTGGGTGCATTATCGTTGGTGTCTAAGACATGAACAATAATGCTGGCAGTGCCAGAACGAGCAGGAATGCCGCCATCTACAGCCGTGAGAATTAAATTGTGCACAGGCTGCTGCTCCCGGTCCAATGCCTTTTTCAGGATCAAATCAGCGAACTTCGATCCATCTCTCCCAGTCTGCACTTCAATGTTAAAATGTTCATTGTCACTCAGATGGTAAGTTTTCACAGAATTGCTTCCAACATCAGGATCAACTGCATTGCTCAGAGAGAATCTTTCCTCAACAGGCGTGGCCTCCGATATGTCTAAATGAATGGCGTCTCTACGAAATTCTGGAGCATTGTCATTCATGTCCAGAATCTCTAATTCTATATTAAAGATTCGTAGAGGATTCTCCAGAGTTACTTCTAGTTTTAGAAAGCACGACGATGACCACTTAGTGTTGCAAATATATTCCCTGTCAATCTTCTCTACAATATGTAGCTCACCAGTGTCTTTGTTCACATCCAGATATTTTTTATTAGCGATGATATCGAGACGCATCTTCCTCTTATTCAGCGTTTTAACATCCAAGCTGAGATCGGTAGCAAGGTTTGCAACAACGGATCCTTCTTTTAATTCCTCCGGTATGGAATAATGAGTGACTGAAGCTGATGTGTAATAAACGACAGAGTAAATAATAACGAGCCCAACGTACCTTTTGTGTGACTGCATTGTTACCAAGACTCCCATTGCTGTGTAGCCTGTCTAAGGAAGCGCTTCACCGGTTAAAAAAAAAAAAAAAAAANAAAAAAAAAAAAAAAAAGCAAGGAAAAAAAGAACTTTCCAATGGTAATGGAAGAAGCTTCCGGTGGTTTTGATTAATTGAGATTTAAATCCTGCTAAACTTGTGAGCACAAAAAATAGCCAAATCGTGTTTCTCCATTCACTGTGAAATTCAACACCACGGAGCCGTCAGCTTATTAATGCCAGTGATTCACAGTCATGGCGATCACGGCCGAATTTTATCTAGTAAACAGCGTCACCCTCTGCCTGTTATAAGACATGCAGATTTTATTTAAAAAAATAAAAATAATAATATAAAAATTTAAAACAGCAAATTTAATTGAAATTTATACCCATGCAAATACTGCTGAACTGAATACAAATTTTCAGCTTCCTTGTGACTTCATGTATGTTATGAAAAAGGAAAATCACAACTAAAACGTGTAATGTGCAAACTAGGGTCCTACCTGCAGAGTAGAAGCTGCTGAGTCACTCGTGTCTGTCAGTCCTGTGCCCCTCGGTATACTGGACACGATATATCTGGAGCCCTTTGGCACAGGCTGTCTAACCACCAGCTTCCCTTTCCTGGTCTCTGCCAGAAACAGACTGTACCAGTAGGCATCGTTGGACACCAGAGTGTTATCTCCTATGGCAGAATTCCTCTCATTGATCACACTGTTCCTGGAGGGAGGAGCCGCTTTGCTGGGGTTGGGTTTCTGACACTTGATCACAATAGTCACCAATATAGTGATCAGCAGGAGGAATGACACAGAGCCCAGACCGATGACCAAATACAGGTTTAGGTCTGAAAAGATGTCATATTCTAGAGGCACCTCGGTCATGTCAGAGTAGGTCCTAACGGCAGTCTCCACTGTGGACAGTTTGATGGTGACTGTAGCAGAGAGAGCAGGCTCTCCGTTGTCCTTGGCAACAACAACCAGTCGTTGGTGACGTGGATCTCTGGAATTGAACATCCTCATAGTCCGGATCTCTCCATTGTATTGGTCCAGACTGAATAGGGTGGCATCAGTCACCTGTAAAAACTGGTAGGTAATCCGACTGTTGTGCACAGAGTCAGTGTCTAAGGCTATCACCTTGGCAACCAGAGAGCCTTTATCAGTGGATCTGGGGATCTTTTCCTCCANTAAGGCTATCACCTTGGCAACCAGAGAGCCTTTATCAGTGGATCTGGGGATCTTTTCCTCCACCACGGAACCTTGTGCACGCCACGGAGAGACTATCACAGGAGCATTGTCATTCTGGTCCACAATAATGATGTGAACGGTCACGTTACTGCTGAGTGGAGGAGAGCCAGAGTCTCTGGCTTCAATGTGGAAAAGGAACTCCTTCTCGATTTCATAGTCAAAAGTTTTTAATGCGTAAAGATTACCGTTCTCTGGATTGATGGAGAACAGCATGGACATGGAGATGTTAGAGATTTCCTTCTCTACGATGAAATAAACTAGATATTGGTTTTCATGGAGGTCAGGGTCAAACGCAGTGAGGGAACTGAGCAAAGCACCAGGTGCGTTATTCTCCATGACACGTATAGTATAAAATGACTGAGGGAACTGTGGAACATTGTCATTAACATCTAGCAGTTCTAAAGTCATAGTTTCATTGTCAGATAAAGGAGGAGAACCTCTGTCTGTAACAGTGAAAGTGATGTCATATTCTGGAACTTTCTCACGGTCTAATGGCTCTGACACTACTAACTCATAATAGTTATCAGAGGATTCCCTCAGTTTAAAAGGCATGTTATCAGGAATATGAAGATCAACTATTCCATTATCACCTGAGTCCTTATCACTGACACTAACTACTGCTATCACTGTGTCTAATTCTATGTTTTCATTGACTGGACTCTGAAAGGATTTTATAGATATTTCAGGATGATTGTCATTCATGTCTTCAACTATAATTTTTATGGTACATTGTCCTGATAAACTGTTAACTCCTTTGTCAGTTGCTATAACTTCCATATCATAAATCCTAAAATCTTCGTAATTTAACACTCCCTTTATAGTGATCTCACCAGTAGAAGGGTTAAGGTTAAATGTTTGTTGTGTTTTTTCAGGAGTGTAGAGACTATATGAATATGTTAAGTCAGAATTTGATCCCTCATCTAAGTCTGTTGCATTGAGATGAACAACACGGCTTCCAATTGGGGAATTTTCCATTATTTTAATGCTGTAGCTTTCTTTATCAAACAAAGGAGAGTTATCGTTGGTGTCTAAGACATGAACAATAATGCTGGCAGTGCCAGAACGAGCAGGAATGCCGCCATNTTATCGTTGGTGTCTAAGACATGAACAATAATGCTGGCAGTGCCAGAACGAGCAGGAATGCCGCCATCTACAGCTGTGAGTATTAAATTGTGCACAGGCTGCTGCTCCCGGTCCAATGCCTTTTTCAGGATCAAATCAGCGAACTTCGATCCATCTCTCCCAGTCTGCACTTCAATGTTAAAATGTTCGCTGTCACTCAGATGGTACGTTTTCACAGAATTGCTTCCAACATCAGGATCAACTGCATTGCTCAGAGAGAATCTTTCTCCAACAGGCGTGGCCTCCGATATGTCTAAATGAATGGCGTCTCTACGAAATTCTGGAGCATTGTCATTCATGTCCAGTATTTCTAATTCTATATTAAAGATTCGTAGAGGATTCTCCAAAGTTACTTCAAGTTTTAGATAGCACGATGTTGACGACTTAGTAGTGCAAAGATATTCCCTGTCAATTTTCTCAACAACATACAGCTCACCAGTCTCTTTGTTCACATCCAGATATTTTTTATTAGCGATGATATCCAGACGCATCTTCCTTTGACTTAGTGTTTTAACATCCAAGCTGAGATCAGTAGCAAGATTTGCAACAATTGATCCTTCTTTTAATTCCTCTGGTATGGAATAATGAGTGACCGAAGCCGATGTGTAATAAACGACAGAGAAAATAATAATGACCGGCACATACCTTTTGCGTGACTGCATTGTTACACAGAATCCCATTGCTGTGTATCTGTTTTGCGTAGCGCTTCAGTGGATATAAAACATGTTTCCCGTTCTTAAAATCCTGATCGAAACGTTACAGTGATTTAAATCCTCCTGTGCTCGTGAGCAATATGTGACGAAAATGTTTTTTATGAATGTTAGTTGTGACATTCAGCACCACGGAGCTGACCGCTTTTTTCAAGCTTTAACCTGCTGACAATGATACACTGACGTGGTGATCACGGCCCGTAATTTTTTCTAGTAAACAGCATCACCCTTTGCCCATTCTGAGACTCTGCAGAGTCCATGTGGAAGGAAAAACACAAAATAACTTAACTATGATTTAGAGATGGATTTACCTCGCTGCTGATGTTGGTATTTTTTTGTCAGCTTCCTAGAAAACCTATACTTATTCTGTTCTATTGAAGATAATTTAAAAATATATATGTGAAGGTGGAAAATTTATAGACCTGGAGATGCTACTGAACTGAAACAAAAGTTTCAGCCTCTTCAAATACCAGTGTGACTTCAATTATGTTATAAAAAATGAAAATGACAACTTAAAATTGTAAATGTGAAAACTGAAGTCCTACCTGCAGAGTAGAAGCTGCTGAGTCACTAGTGTCTGTCAGTCCTGTGCCCCTCGGTATACTAGACACGATGTATCTGGAGCCCTTTGGCACAGGCTGTCTAATCACCAGCTTTCCTTTCCTGGTCTCTGCCAGAAACAGACTGTACCAGTAGGCATCGTTGGACACCAGAGTGTTGTCTCCGATGGTGGAGTTCCTCTCACTGATCACACTGTTCCTGGAGGGAGGAGCCGCTTTGCTGGGGTTGGGTTTCTGACACTTGATCACAATAGTCACCAATATAGTGATCAGCAGGAGAAATGACACAGAGCCCAGACCGATGACCAAATATAGGTTTAGGTCTGAAAAGATGTCATATTCTAGAGGCACCTCAGTCATGTCAGAGTAGGTCCTAACGGCAGTCTCCACTGTGGACAGTTTGATGGTGACTGTAGCAGAGAGAGCAGGCTCTCCGTTGTCCTTGGCAACAACAACCAGTCGTTGGTGACGTGGATCTCTGGAACTGAACATCCTCATAGTCCGGATCTCTCCGTTGTATTGGTCCAGACTGAATAAGGTGGCATCAGTCACCTGTAGAAACTGGTAGGTAATCCGAGAATTGTGCACAGAGTCAGTGTCTAAGGCTATCACCTTGGCAACCAGAGAGCCTTTATCAGTGGATCTGGGGATCTTTTCCTCCACCACGGAACCTTGTGCGCGCCACGGAGAGACTATCACAGGAGCGTTGTCATTCTGGTCCACAATAATGATGTGAACGGTCACGTTACTGCTGAGTGGAGGAGAGCCAGAGTCTCTGGCTTCAATGTGAAAAAGGAACTCCTTCTCGATTTCATAGTCAAAAGTTTTTAATGCGTAAAGATTACCGTTCTCTGGATTGATGGAGAACAGCATGGACATGGAGGTGTTGGCGATCTCCTTCTCTATGATGAAATAAACTAGATATTGGTTTTCATGGAGGTCAGGGTCAAACGCAGTGAGGGAACTGAGCAAAGCACCAGGTGCGTTATTCTCCATGACAGGTATAATATAAAATGACTGAGGGAACTGTGGAACATTGTCATTAACATCCAACAATTCCAAAGTCATAGTTTCATTGTCAGATAAAGGAGGAGAACCTCTGTCTGTAACAGTGAAAGTGATGTCATATTCTGGAACTTTCTCACGGTCTAATGGCTCTGACACTACTAACTCATAATAGTTATCAGAGGATTCCCTCAGTTTGAAAGGCATATTGTCAGGAATATGAAGATCAACCAATCCATTTTCACCTGAATCCTTATCACTGACACTAACTACTGCTATCACTGTGTCTAATTCTATGTTTTCATTGACTGGACTCTGAAAGGATTTTATAGATATTTCAGGATGATTGTCATTCATGTCTTCAACTACAATTTTTATGCTACATTGTCCTGATAAACTGTTAACTCCTTTGTCAGTTGCTATAACTTCCATATCATAAATCCTAAAATCTTCANTCCTGATAAACTGTTAACTCCTTTGTCAGTTGCTATAACTTCCATATCATAAATCCTAAAATCTTCATAATTTAACATTCCCTTAACAGTAATCTCACCAGTGGAAGGATTCAGATTAAATGTTTCTTGTGCTTTTTCCGAGGTGTACAGACTGTATGAATACACAATATCAGAATTCGATCCCTCGTCTAAGTCTGTTGCATTAAGATGAATAACAAGACTTCCAATTGGAGAGTTTTCCAGTAATTTAATATTATATCTTTGTTTGTCAAATTCGGGTGTGTTGTCATTTGTATCTAAAACGTTAACAATAATGCTGGCAGTGCCAGATCGAGCAGGTATTCCGCCATCTACAGCTGTCAGTATCAAATTATGAACAGCTGTCTGCTCTCGATCTAAAGCCTTTGTCAAGATCAAGTCGGCAAACTTCGACCCATCTCTCCCAGTCTGAACCTCAATATTGAAATGCCCATTCAGACTTAAGTTGTACGTTTTTACGGAATTTGCTCCGATATCGGGGTCAACTGCGTTGCTCAAAGAGAATCTCTCTCCAACGCTTGTGGCTTCAGATATATCTAAATGTATGGCGTCTCTCCGGAATTGAGGGGCGTTGTCGTTTATATCCAAAATTTCTAATTCTATATTAAAAATTCGTAATGGGTTTTCAAGTATCACCTCCAACTTAAGATAGCATGATGCTGACATCTTGGTCAGGCAATGTTCTCTGTCAATCTTCTCAACAATATACAGTTCGCCAGTGTCTTTGTTCACATCCAGATATTTTTTATTAGCGATGATATCCAGACGCAACTTCCTCTTACTCAGTGTTTTAACATCCAAGCTGAGATCGGTAGCAAGATTAGCAACAACTGATCCTTCTTTTAATTCCTCTGGTATGGAATAATGAGTAACCGAAGCCGATGTGTAATAAACGACAGACAAAATAAGAATGAGCGGCACATACCTTTTGTGTGACTGCAGTGTTACTAAGAATCCCATTGCTATGAATCCGTTTAGCGTAGCGCATCAGTGGATATAAAACACGTTTCCAGTTCTTGAAATCCTGATCGATACGTTACAGTGATTTAAATCCTCCTCTACTTGTGAGCAATATATGACAAAAATGTTTTTTCCTAGATGTAGGCCTAGCTTCAGCACCGCGGAGCTGTCCGCTTGTTTCAAGCTTTAACCTGCTGACAATGATACACTGACGTGGTGATCACGGCCCGTAATTTTATCGAGTAAACAGCGTCACCCTTTGCCTGTTGTGAGACTGTGAAGAGTCCGTGTAGGATTGAAAACACAAAATAACTTAACTACGATTTAGAGATGGATTTACTCCGCTGCTGATGTTGCTATGTTTTTGTCAGCTTCCTAAAAAAACTTATAATTATTCTGTTCTATTGAAGATAATTAATAAATATATATGTGAAGGTGGAAAATTTATAGTCCTGCAGATGCTAATGAACTGTATCAAAAGTTTCAGCCTCTTCAAATACCAGTGTGACTTCAATTATGTTATAAAAAATAAAAATGACAACTTAAAAGTGTAAATGTGAAAACTGGAGTCCTACCTGCAGAGTAGAAGCTGCTGAGTCACTCGTGTCTGTCAGTCCTGTGCCCCTCGGTATACTGGACACGATGTATCTGGAGCCCTTTGGCACAGGCTGTCTAACAACCAGCTTCCCTTTCCTGGTCTCTGCCAGAAACAGACTATACCAGTAGGCATCGTTGGACACCAGAGTGTTATCTCCAATGGTGGAGCTCCTGTCACTGATCACACTGTTCCTGGAGGGAGGAGCCGCTTTGCTGGGATTGGGTTTCTTACACTTGATCACAATAGTCACCAATATAGTGATCAGCAGGAGAAATGACACAGAGCCCAGACCGATGACCAAATATAGGTTTAGGTCTGAAAAGATGTCATATTCTAGAGGCACCTCAGTCATGTCAGAGTAGGCCTTAACAGCAGTCTCCATTGTGAACAGTTTGATGGTGACTGTAGCAGAGAGAGCAGGCTCTCCGTTGTCCTTGGCAACAACAACCAATCGTTGGTGACGTGGATCTCTGGAACTGAACATCCTCATAGTCCGGATCTCTCCATTGTATTGGTCCAGACTGAATAAGGTGGCATCAGTCACCTGTAGAATCTGGTAGGTAATCCGACTGTTGTGCACAGAGTCAGTGTCTAAGGCTATCACCTTGGCAACCAGAGAGCCTTTATCAGTGGATCTGGGGATCTTTTCCTCCACCACGGAACCTTGTGCGCGCCACGGAGATACAATCACAGGAGTGTTGTCATTCTGGTCCACAATAATGATGTGGACAGTCACGTTACTGCTGAGTGGAGGAGAGCCAGAGTCTCTGGCTTCAATGTGAAAAAGGAACTCCTTCTNCACGTTACTGCTGAGTGGAGGAGAGCCAGAGTCTCTGGCTTCAATGTGAAAAAGGAACTCCTTCTCAATCTCATAGTCAAAAGTTTTTAATGCGTAAAGATTACCGTTCTCTGGATTGATGGAGAACAGCATGGACATGGAGGTGTTGGCGATCTCCTTCTCTATGATGAAATAAACTAGATATTGGTTTTCATGGAGGTCAGGGTCAAACGCAGTGAGGGAACTGAGCAAAGCACCAGGTGCGTTATTCTCCATGACACGTATAGTATAAAATGACTGAGGGAACTGTGGCGCGTTGTCATTGACATCCAAAAGATGCACAGTTATTGTTTCATTATCAGATAAAGGGGGCGTTCCTGCGTCTGTCACAATCAATGTGATGTCATATTCTGGTATCGTTTCACGATCCAGGGGCTGGGACACTATAAGCTTGTAATGCATGGGTCTGTCAGATGACTCATTCAGAATAAAGGGAAGCCGTTGATTTATGGATAGGCTTACTTCTCCATTAACTCCAGTGTCTCTATCATTTATACTTACTAAAGCTATGACACTTCCAACGGGGATGTTCTCATCAACGGTGGTTTTCACAGACTGTATGGTAATTTCTGGGTAATTGTCATTCATATCAGTCACATGGATGACAACTTTACAATGCCCCAGTAACGGATACGCCCCTTTGTCTCTCGCCTCAATGTGCATCTCATAGAATTTCATATCTTCATAGTCAATAGTGCCTTTTACTGTTATCTCTCCTGTATTAGGATTCAATGCAAACACATCTTGCGTTTTTTCTGACGTATAAAGGGTGAATGAATAAACAATCTCTGAATTAAGACCCTCATCTAGATCTGTAGCGTTGAGTTTGATCACTAAGGTACCGACAGGAGTGTTCTCCGTCATGTTTATTGTGTAGGTTTGTCTGTCAAACTGAGGAGCGTTGTCGTTTGTATCTTGTACCAGAACAATAATATCGGCAGTACCGGAGCGCACAGGGACTCCTCTGTCCACGGCAGTCAGTATTAGATTATGAACAGCGTTCTTCTCTCTGTCCAAAGATTTTGTCAGCACCAAATCCACATATTTAGTCCCGTCACTGCCCGCCTGAATTTCAATGGTGAAATGCTCGCTGACACTGAGTGTATATGTTTTTACTGTATTCACTCCAACATCTGGATCCACAGCATTAGGCAGGGAGAATCTTTCTCCTGGTGTTGCCGATTCTGAAACGTGTAACTCTACTCTGTCCCGACGAAAATTGGGAGCATTATCGTTAATATCCGTTATACCTAACTCAATGTTGAATATACGTAAAGGACTTTCTATGATAACATCTAGTTTTAGAAAACAGGAGGTCGTCGTTTTCGTTGGGCAGAGATATTCCCTGTCCATCTTTTCGACAATATACAGCTCCCCTGTCTTTTTGTTAAATTCTAGATATTTTTTGTTGTGAAAAATATCGAGTTTTACCTCCCGTTGTGCCAGTCCTCCAAGATCAAGTCCCAAATCTGCAGCCAGATTTGTTACAACAGAACCCCGTTCCATCTCTTCGGCAATGGAGTACCGTGTCACAGACAAAGCAGTGGGCCATACTGCACACAAGACAAAGACTGTGGCCTGGAAATGCATCCGGATGTCCCCCATAAAGACTCCAGATTCTGCGTCTTGTTTTTGTGTTTAAAGATGTAGAAAGAAATCTTAGGACATGTCTTAGGATCTTATTATTTCAAAACATAAGGACATATTGACTCTTCCAGAATGCAAAACGGATTTACGCGTTATCCTTTATGAATGGGTGTGTCAATACTTACAGAGGAGCTGTGCTTTAATATATAGTAGTGAACAGTGACACCATGTGCCACTGACTGTCCATGATGCAGTGCTGTGAAATAAGATGCAGGGCAGTTTGTTGATAAGTTCTGAGCCTCTCACTGTAATACCTTCTGGATTCATTTGAGCTAAATGATTAAAACTTACAAATCCCACAGATATAAAAGTGTCAATGAGTTTTAAATAAACAAATACATCTGAGCACATAACAGTGTCCTGTGAGCCTGGTTGTGGCTTAATTAAGCACTAGCCTATTCACCTCTTTTTCTTCCTTGGGTGTTCACCTCTTCAAAAGATAAAAATGGTTTACCTAGGATGACAGCTACTGTCTCCACCTAGAGATTTTGTACACTGTGCATGATTTATGATTAAGTTGCTGAATCTTGAATGCACTAACTGTGCCTTCAGTTCTTATTGGTCTTTTTACTTTTATTTTAGGTCTCAGCCATAAATAAAGCCCTCAGCCAGAAGGACATCATTATCTCCTTGCTCATTTTCATGTGACTGATTGCAGAAAGGTTTAGTTTGTTTTATCATGAGCCAGAGCACACAGCGTTACCTGCAGGCCAACCTCCTGCATATAATTTAAAGGTTAGATTTAGTAATGTAAGTACTCAAGTTTTTTGCGATACTGTGGAGTATATAGACTTATTGAATATTTTTTGTCCCTTAAATCAGTCCTTATAGACTAACTTCTTGTTTGAAAAAAAAAGTTAAAGTATTTAAGTTTCTGATGCATTACTTAAAGCACACGCAGCAAAATAAAACATCAGACTGTACCCCACCACCATTTATGAAAAGACAAACTTTTTGTTTTGACTATGTAGCACCTACCATCCCATAAGTAGACATGAGAGCGCAGATTATAGACACTGTTAAGGTAAAAAACTAAAACACCCAACTATTTTTATTATGCAAAAAATTTTGCTTCCCAGCAGTGGTAGCAAAAAATACTTCAGGTGCAGATACAAAAAAAAAAAAAAAAAAAAAAAAAAAAAAAATCAACATCACGTAACGCATAAAGATTTTCTAATCTGGATTTTAAATAAAGAGCAAATTTACTGGCATCAGTACATCCGGGGAACATAACATATACACTAGCTCCCAGCAACACCAAGTGACCTTTCAGAAGAGTCAAATCACCAAAACTAACACGAAGAAACGAATAACATCAAAGCAGTGATGTTTCGATTTAAAAAAAAAAAAAAAATTAAGATATTGCTTGATATTATTAAGATATTATAGATATATCCCCATCACCACCACCACCACCAAACATAATCAGCCAAGCTTTCTGTTTGTCCTTGTTTTCTTTTACATCATTGTGATCTCCTTCCCCTCCCTCTCTGAGATCACATTGTAACTACTATTACTGTTCTTACCCAGTAAAACCACATGATTCTTACTCAGCGACACCCTCTGCTGGCAAAATACTAACAAAGTTTGAACATTGTACAAAGGTTCATCATGTGTAGTTGTATCATGATATATTGAAGAATCCATAGATAAATACGCATTAAAAAACAAACAAAAAACAAAAAAACAAAAACCTGAACATCACTTCTTTGAATGTAGTAAGTATTAGTAACTCTAGTCTTGATTTTTCGCAATTTCTCAAATCTTGTGGTGAGATCTGTATGGGTCACAGACATGTTATTTGTGGGGTTTCATATCACAAGCCTGATATTGTCTCATCAGCTTGGACTCCAAGACTGAGACTTAATTTACAACAGCAAGAAAAAATTACTGGGTGCATGTAAGAACAATATGAGTAGAAGTTTGGATACTAAATGAAAACAGATTAGTGTGTGTGTGTGTGTGTGTGTGTGTGTGTGTATGCGCGCGCGCGTGTTTTTCAGGGGGACCAACAAACATTAAATTCGCCTATAAAGTTCACTATATTCATTGTATAGCATCAGATGCGCTCTCTTGTGGGCAATTAAAGAAACTGCAACTGAACAGAAAATGGCCAGCGTGTATGTGTGTGTGTGTGTGTGTGTGTGTGTGTGTGTGTNAGAGAGAGAGAGAGAGAGAGAGAGAGAGAGAGAGTTTCAGGGGGAGCTACAAACATTAAATCCGCCTATATAGCCCATTATATCCATTGTATAGCAACAAATGCGCTCTCTTGTGGGCAATTAAAGAAAGTGCAACTGGACAAAAAAGGACCAGTGGCCACAACAACTTCAGCACCACTGCTGAATGGACAGCTCCTATTGCGATTGACCAACAGATTCTGTGATATTCTGGCCCCTTCATGACTACAGCTTCAGTAGAGATTTTCATGGTTGAAAAAAAAGAAACAACTATTTGTGTGGTCCTGACTGGTTAAATTTCCAGGTACAGACCTACAGTATATATCAGTTGGATCCTTCTGAATACGTCTTTGTTTATCCTTAAAATAACTCTCAGATTTGAAAAACTGTCCTTAGAGCAGAGTGAACATCCTGAATCTTGACTATAAAAACAGAACTCCATTGTCCTATCATCTGAAAGTAAGCCAAGCTGACCTAAATTCTGCTGCCCTTTCAGCTGTCCCCATGGATCACCTCAGCACAGAAAAGGTTAGCCTGCTCCGCTGCTCCTCTCTGTGGACTCCCGTTTCCTTATTAACAGAATTATTTTCAATGTAAGCCACACACCGACCTAATTACCAAGCTCAATTCTGGCCAGCTCTCCTCTGTTGATGGGTGGAACTCATTTGGTGAGAAATAAGATGTAAAAGGGCACATGGAGAGAAGCCACAGGGCCTTTAGTTCAGATCCAGGTGTGGCATTTACAGCTGAGCCCCCCTTCCCCTGACGCTTGTATTCGTATTCGTGGTCTTAATTAAAGTGATATTTCGAGACAGGAGGTTCTGTTTGTTCAGTTAATGAACCCCACTATTCCCTGCAGGCAAATGGAAATGCAAGCACTCCAATTAGCATATGTTAGCATTTTACTGTGTTTATTCCTTACCATGGTAAACAGCTTACTGAGGCAAAAAGCTCTCCACTCTTGTAATTGTATCTGCGGAACTTTTCACCACAAAAATAATTGACTCAAGCTAATTAAACAAAACTCTAGTAAACATACTTAAGCCAAAATACATTTTATTTTGCATGTAGATTGACTATATGACATATGTGCATGTATGTTCACATGTAATCTAAGTTTTACACAGAACCCCAACAGCAACTCTCAGAAAGAGAGTGATTTCCAAATAAAAAAAGTGCTTTTCAAATAAAAAGTGTTAATCATTGAGGTTAGGGATATGAATCTTTTGATTTACAGCAGGACATACATAAGAGAAACAAAAAACGTATGGAAAAAAATACTTTATTTTCATAAATGTATACAGTACGTGTGGGAAGATTCCCCTTTTGTTCTTTTTGACAGTCTGCCTCAGTTGCAGCTTGCATTTTATACATCATCACACAATTTCTTCATATTCACACAAGTTGTTCTAAAGAACAAACATACGCATTTTGAGTTTTTATTTGTAAACCGAAATATACAACTTCATAAGGATGTGCAAAATAGTTAACCACTAATATGTTCTACTACCTTTTGGATGTATCAACTGCTGCTCCAGTTTGATTGTCTAAAATAATGATAATAATAATGATAATAATAATAATAATAATAATAATAATAATAATAATAATGATAATAATAATAATAATAATAATAGACATATGTTGCCCATTTCACAGTAATATGTCAAAATAATGGGCATCAGTCTCTATTTTTCCACAGTAGTTGTGCAGAAATCAACTTTTCATTATTTCCAGAAGTTGTTGGATGTAGATTTTCTTTTCTTACTGTTTGATTTTTTTCATCACCTCTATTTTTTTATATAAAGGAAACTGGTAAATAATTTGTTTATTTGTTTATGTAGTGAATGGTCTCTTCCTCCATTTCCATTGCAGGATCCATCCAACCCAACTATCAAATTCAGGCAGTCAGTGGTGAAAGGTCAGTCATTGTATAAGTCATTGTTAATAATGGCAGCCTCTCCCTGGGGGGACATTTGTAGACGTCGCTTCTTGCCAAAGGTGGAGAAGGAGTTGTGAACATCTAACTCACTTCGCTGTACAGTGGGCCTCAGAGTGCAAAAGCCTGATGGTGTCCCTGGGATGTGTACATTGTGGTGGTAGTCAGGAGGAGGATGCGGGTGTGGATGGGACTGAAGCGATGGCTGCTGCTGTTGGGGCGGAGGTGTGCACCTGGGAGTCCAGGGGCAAGAGGGGACTCCACTGGGTGAAGGAGACATTTTATAATCTGTAGGGAGAGGAGACAACAAAATAATCTACTTATATAATCATTCCTATTTGTTTATAATCATTTGTGTTTTATTTTACATAACATACTGTATGCATAAACGACCACACATGTAGTTTTGCTGAAACCTGTTTGTGGCAGCCTCGCTTTGGCCTCTCATACCTTTCATACCTCTCATGTGAGTACCCCAGGTCCAGTACTGTCCGGGTGTCATAGAGGTAACATAGTTTTCTGGGTCAGCATGCATGGCCTTTCGCATTAGGGTGCCATCCATGTTGACTGAGTTATAGCTGCAAATAAGACAGAAAGCTCTCATGACTCAAATGAAAATGCAGTATCTATGGAAATCTATGTTATATTGCATGATTTTAGGCAGGCCAGGCTGTATACAACAGCTATTTATACATACTACAAGGACTGTACAAAAAGTAGGCACGCACAAGATTAATAATAAAATGTAAGACTGAATAAACATGAAAGAAAAAACATAAATTTGACAAGGTGAAAAGGTCAAAGGTCAGACATGTTACCTTTTAATGGAATTATGATTCTTTGTGAGAGTCCAGTCTGTGTTTGGTTGCTTCAACTGCAACGAAAAGGAAAAAAATGTTAGTTTACTCAAGATTACAAAGGCTTTATGTAAATGCACAAAATTGGTCTATTTTGGGAAATATCAGTCTTTTGGCATTAAAGCTGTTGGTCCTGTTGTATGACTATTCAAATATAACTGACATAGAAGAGTTTATGACAGAATTTGTGCCGTTACAAACTTGATTGTTTTCAGATGGATCGTGGCTGCCGCCCCGTGGATGCACAGCAGAACTGAATTTGAAGTGTGTATATTTCTCGCTGAGGTGATGTTTGTTGCCTTCAGCAACGACTGGCCTGTCCCTTCGTTTTGCTTTTATCCTCTGTAACACAGCGGGAGGGCTGAAGAAAAGCTCCTGAGTGATAGTTATTCTTGGTCTAAGACTCATAATATGGATTCCACGCTCTATTAATTCCTTTACAGTTGTTAACAAGGAGAATGAGACGTAAGAGTATAATTAGCATTGGTATTCAAAATATATTCCTTGCCAGCAACACACAAAACCAATTAGAACCCTACCGGGATGAAACGAAATATGATTGTAATCTTCAAAGGAAACCGTGCCAGGAAGGAAATTAAGAAAATTACACGTCATTGTTTTGTGGATTTTATGCATCATTTTACATTAATATTTGCCTGATGGTCCTCAAGCGAGCTTTTTAATTAAAAGTCTCACAGTGAGCCTTGAAAAGTTTGTCTTCCTTTCAGCCAAGACAACTCCATGCTTTCACGCAAGCAAACATGCACGTGCACGAGCCTGCCGTGCGTGTTTATTTTCATTTAATTTCGCTCTATGTATTTGTCTTTTATAAAGGTCAAGCAGTTTTTCTCTGATTTGTCTTTGAGATTTGGCATTGTCGTTGACAACATGATGTGCACACATCTCTTATGACTCACGCGGGGACGCAGAGGGACGCCACCGGTTGAATTAAGGCAACCAATTAACGTTAGGAAGGACACTTTCTCCTGAAGGAGCATAGCTGCAGCCTGTGCAATCACTGTGACCTCGAAATCCCTCATTAGAGGTGTGTGTGCCAGTGACCGAACTGACGTTTCTCAGTATGCCTGGTGGATTCTCAAATCCTAGACCTCAATCTTTAACCCCCCCCCCCCCNCCCCCACCTTTCCAAAGAAAACCAAGAAAATGACAATGAGCAGCACTCGCACATTTACGGTCTGCTGCCCCTTCTACTGGATTTCCAATGATAGCAGACGTGCTGCCTCCGTAAATTCCCTCGTCTACCTCCTTCCCTCTCCTATTCTACCCCTCCCCTCCCTCATCTTTACTCGACAGATATGAATCCACATCGCCCTCTCCTCGCATTCAGAGGACAAGGCTGGGGCCGATCTACAGGCGCGCCACGTCCCAGACCAGCCAGGTCCTTGCCCCCTCCTCCTCCCCCGTCTCCCCAAAACCGGCCCTTTTCCATTTTTCATCAATAATGGACAGGCCCCCTTGCGTATACACCACATTGTGTGCAGTATAATGGTTCGGCTGTACCTCTGCCCTTGAGGCATAGTTAGTGAGGTTATCTGTCTCTCTATTGTTACTTTGAGAACAACAACACAGGCTATTGTCGCAATCCTGACTGTCATAGAAGATTCGTCTGAAACCAGACAACTTGCCAGTCACTTTGGCCGTCTTGCATAACCTTGACTTTTCCTTCAAAGTCAGGTAAAGTGTTAGGAGTAGGTTAGTTTTTCCCCTCAATACACGATATCATGCATGTGTATGGCAACGACAGGAAATTATATATAACGTTAAACATGAAGTTAATGAAAAATTCTGAAAATCTTATTACACTGATGTGGAATTCTTAACAGGATTTTCCAAGGGAGTCAACTGAAATCACGTCTCCTCTTCCATTTACAGAGAAATTGATATATCACTTCATTCTATATAAATGAAAAGATCCAGTATGCGCACGGAATATGCTCGTTGGGAGATATGGACTATGCACTTTCATTATAATGATTATTAAACTGCAATCTCATATGATTTCGTTTAATTTCCCCTGTGCAAACCATACAGAATACACGATTAGGAGAAATTATTACTATAATTATGGAACTGTCGATATGCCTATAATGCATAAACCACTTATTATCAAGAGAGGAAGAGAGGAAAAGCAATGATCCCGTTTTGTTTCGTATTTCACTTGAGTTTTAATCAGTCTCGCATGCGTGATTTGACCTTCATGAAGAAATGTCACTGTGACATTTAAATTCTTATCAGATATAAAACTGTGATTGATTTCGTTGTGACAGCGGCTGAAATTGGAGGATTTTAATGAATACATGCTCTCAGGTCTCACTTAGCTGATTTCTTTATACCTCACTGGGAGTTGTTGCTCCGTTGTTCACAGATGAGCACCGGTTTTGCGCGTTCCACGAGTTTTCCGCGCTCTTTGCCTCGTTGTTCCTCGGTGTGCTGCTCGGGCTGCACGGCTTCAGGAACATAAAGTCACTTTTGGCAGATTCAGGGGTCAGGCACACTTTGTAACAATATGACTGAGAGAGACTGCTGTTTCCATTCACTTCCATGCAGTTCGTGGGCACTTTGGCCGCGGCTGAAATCTGCAGGTTGAGGTTGGATTTTTTGAACATGTCTGGGGGTGGCTCGGGCTGAAACCCGCCGCAACAGCAGCAGGCGAACGGAGGGAGGTTGTACCCACTGAGGGTCTCCCTGTCCTTGTAGCACTTGATAGCAGCCAGCACTATAATAGCCACCAGGAATATTAGAGAGATTGTGCTCAGCGACACGATCAGGTATAGAGCGAGGTTTGAGGGGGGCTTTGGGCTGAGTGTGAGGTCTCCAAAATCTGACAGCGACTCCGGCACGCTGTCTACCACGGAGAGGATAATGGAGACGGTGGCGGAAAGCGGCGGCTGCCCATTGTCCTTCACCAGTATGACCAGCCTCTGCCTTGTTGCGTCTTTTTCTACCAACCGGCGAATAGTCCTGATTTCTCCGGTGTACAGAGCCACACTAAACAGCCCCGGATCGGTAGCTTGTATCAGCTGATAAGACAGGCGAGAGTTTTGCCCTGCGTCAGCGTCTAACGCCGTTATTTTGGTTACCAGATACCCAGCATCCACTGACCGCGGCACAACTTCGATGGCAACGGTTCCGTTTTTGGGCAGCGGGGATACAATAAGCGGAGCGTTATCATTCTGATCTAAGACAAAGACGTTGACGGTGATGTTGCTGCTGAGAGGAGGGAAGCCGGCGTCCTGTGCCTGCACCTGAATCTGAAAGTTTCTGAGCTGTTCATAATCAAAAGAGCGCAGTGCGTAGATGTTGCCGCTGTCAGAGTTGATGGAGACATAAGTGGACAGGGGCATGCCCTGAATATGACCCTCCAGAATAGAATAAGACAGATAGGCGTTCTGGTTTGAATCGGGGTCGAATGCTGTTACTGAACAAATGGAAGCGCCTGGGGCATTATTCTCGGTCACGTAAACTGTGTATGAAGGTTGAGAGAATCGTGGGGGGTTGTCGTTAATGTCCGACACTTGAACGACGATGGTTTTCCTTGTGGAGAGCGAAGGAGAGCCCAAGTCCCGGGCTGTGAGAGTGATGTTGTACTCGGACAGCGCTTCCCTATCCAGAAACTCGCTGGTCACTAAAGTATAATAGTTTTTAAAGGATGAGTGCAGCTGAAAGGGGACGTTGTTGGGAATTTGACAGTCAACATTCCCGTTCTCTACTGAGTCCCGGTCCATGACACTGATAACGGCTATCACCGTGCCCGGCGGCGCGTCCTCTTGGACAGGAGTGGACACAGATGTGAGGATGACTTCGGGAGCGTTATCATTGACATCCAGAATGTCAACCAGCACTTTACTGTGCACTGCCACAGCAGAGGGACCCCTGTCTTTAGCCTGCACATACAGTTCATATACACTGGCTTTCTCATAGTCCACAACGCCCTTCACTCGGATTTCACCGGTGTACGGGTCCACACTGAACAATTCACGCACTTTGAGAGGAGCGTGTCCGCTGAACGCGTAGGTCACCTCCCCGTTGGAACCCTCGTCCAGATCGGTGGCATTCAGTTTCAGTACCAGCGTTCCCCTCGGTGCGTTCTCCACAAGACTCGCTCGGTAAACGGAACGATCAAATACAGGCACGTTATCGTTGGCATCTAGCACCGTAATAGTTATCAATGCTGTCCCCGAGCGTTCCGGTGAGCCCCCGTCAAAGGCAGTCAGAACCATTTCGTGCTTCTTTTGCTGCTCTCGGTCCAGTGGGGTATCCAGAACCAGCTCAGCAAATTTGCTGCCGTCGTTGCGCGTCTGGATGTTCAGTAACAAGTGCTCATTTGCGCTCAGCTGGTAGGAGCGCAGAGAGTTGGTACCCACGTCCTGGTCCTGTGCGCTCTCTAACGGGAAACAGGAGCCGGGCGCCGCTGACTCGGTGATGTCAAGATTAAACTCGCTCCACGGGAAACTAGGAGCGTTGTCGTTTACATCTAAAATCTCCACTTCCACTCTGTACAGTTCTAATGGATTTTCAATGACAACTTGCAAATGTAAAAAGCAGTTCGGACTTCGTTCACACAGTTCTTCTCTATCCATCTTTTCGTTGACAAAGAGAATGCCATTTTCCAAGTTTACTTCTAAATATTGCTTCTTTGCACCCGAGACGATACGGAACCGACGCGCTGACAGTTTGGCCACATCCAAGCCCAAGTCTTCGGCAATGTTCCCCACAAAAGCTCCATGCTCCAGCTCTTCAGGAATGGAGTACCGAATTTGCGCAAGAACCAGATCCACTACACATGCACACAGTAGCAAACACACCACCAAGCCTGTCACCGGCACCCAACTGCCTCTGGAGAGCCTGTGATCCATTTCAGCGGCGTGCGTAAAACCTCCTCATCCGGACATCATTTGTCTCATATGGAATTTAACAACGCCAATAAAAAGTAAATATAGGAAAAAAAGACGGTTCTAAAAAATATATCAGATATATCGATGTGTCTTCTATGATTAACTTTCCTCGACAGTTAAACTGAGGCGGGAGAGGAGAGCAAAAGAGTCGTTGTGCTCCACGCGTAACACCGGTGCTGTGTGAACGGGGGAGGCTTACTCTTTGATTTTTCCGTGTATGAGACCCTCGAAGGAGCTGATGGGGAGGTGTGAGTGAATGTGTGTGTGAGGGGGGGGGTGGATGGAGCTTCTCTTAGCTCCGTATTGGAGGACGCAGACGCAAAGTGCGATTCTAATTACTGTAGACGTTTAACCCTTTCACATCCTCGTGTCTCGCTTTTCTCCTGACCCAACGTAACTGTGACTCAGACTAAAGAGCCAGATTTGGATTAAGGGGACAGACTGTTTTGTGGGTGTTGTTTTCAAGTCTGTACTGCATTTATAAACACTGACATTGATAAAGCTTTTTCTTATAGTGATCACAGGTTTTACAGGCCTATAATAGCCATGGGACATTAGTGTTATGCAGAAAGTAATAAAAAAAAAAATCTAGGTTTAAGCACTCATTGGATTTATCAAAAATGGGCCAGTGGCCAAAAAAAAAAGGCTCGTGAGATTCCGTAGTGCTTTTTAATGAGAGTTCTTTGAAGATGAATGTCCACATTGCACGAAGAGTCCACTTCATTAATCAGCACACACAAACTGGGGTTTTACAAAAAGAATTGTTGATTGGTCAGGACATTCAATTTTAATCAGCATTTCATTGAGTGTGAGGCCAAAATGATTACAGTGACAATCCTGAGAGGAAATGCAAATTACATGGCTGTAATTCACATAAGTAGACCTGAACATGTATCAACATAATCAACATAAAAGCAATGTCATAAAACCATAATCATAGTGTAATCAGGTATTATAGATAGGATTTTTAAAAATCCCATAGGTGATTGCTTTTATTACAGTTTGGAGATGAGATAAAAGGGCAGGAATGGGGGTTGTTTGTGCTACCTTAAATCACTAAATGGACTACATGACTTAAGTACATGCAAACACAGGAGAAATTGCTCGAACCGCTGGGCACTATTTCTGTTTTATTAATACAAAGAAGACAACGTGTGCCCCCATTTGCCCAGATCTAATCTTTTTGCTGTTAATCATGGTCACTTAAAAGATCACTGAACCACTGGGAGAGATAGAACGAGAGTGAGAGTGAGAGAGAAAGCAAAGGATTCCTTTGTGAATTGGGTTCTTCTCCAGACAGACATGAGTAGCATCTTAATGTAAAACTGTGGCTTGATATCTGAAAGTCTCCTCTTGGGACTGTGGACACAGCCTTGGCCCCCAGAGTGAGGCAGAGTGAGGCTTGTTAGCTCCTGAGAAAGAACAGAAAGCAAGGGGGGGGGNGGGGGGGGGGGGCATATAGCCCTAGTCCTTTCAAATACAATATTATGAGTTTAGTTTGTACTTCCTGGGCAGTAGTTTGTGAAGCCAAATGTGACATCTTCATTACATGACATGAATCAACCCACATCCACAAAAATCAGGATGATACAAGGAAAATAAGCAGTGTTTGGTTTGGGGGTAGATAAAGTGCTCTCATTTGCATTTCTCTTTTAAACAAATTCAGTTTGAGAACACGACTTACCAAAAGGGTACCTGTAGTTTTAGGTAATCCATTTTCTGTTATTTATATGATCTAATTTAAAATGTTCTGCCTTTTTCTGATTGATAAGAGCAAATTAAAGGTACAAGCAGGTCTTCTCATGATGGAAAGATAAGTTTACTTCCCGCAAGCAGCAAAACTAAGTTGTCCCCTGAGCTGCAAGCAGCACCGAAATGCAACACCCTCCTCTTTTCAGTAAAAACTAAAATCCCATTTTAAATAAGCAGAAAACACAATCTGCTGGCAGACTTAACCTCAAGCAGATGGTTAAGCTTCTCCAGAAATGATTACATTTCTGGAAAGGAAAAAAAAATCACCACCACTAGTTCCATTGGTTTCCTCTTCTTTTTAATTAACGGAGTGAAGGATTAGTGTGCAGCTATCCGGGATCAACCGCTCTCCGACGGAAGAATACAAATGTTTTGTGATAAATAATCCCAAAGCGCTCCGTCCGGCTCTCCCTCGGTGCCTGTTACATTAACATGCATTACACGGAGCATTAAGCCGGTCTCATCCACCCCTATCGCCCGGCTCACCCCATTGTCCGACAGGGAGATCACCGTCTTTTTTTTTTTTTACCCTGATCTACCTCTCACATTTACCAATAATCACCCGTCCGTGACCCGTTACACCACCTGCTAGTGCGCGCTCCTGTGTGTGTTTCACAGGGTGAATGAGGTGGAGGTGGATGAAGCATAAGCAGAACTTGAAAACTTTCATTATCATGGATATATTTTAAATTGCATCAAAGGATATTTTTTCAAAAAACTTCAGATTTTAGAAGTTTTAAAGTGGTTATGATTACACACTACTTTTGATTTGACCCCACATTCGCTGTAGGCACGAGGAAGGACAAATGAAAATTCTCTTTTCATTTTTGATCCTATGGCGCCATCTCCTGGGTTCCCAGCGCTACTGTCAAAAAGTGAGAAAATTAGTACAGTATTGCAACCCCAGAATACTGTATTAATTACTGTATTACTGAATTTATGGTCAGTAATTTAAATGTTTTATTCAAAAGCTTCATGATATAGGACAAAGTTTGCTTGTTGTGTCTCACAAGTCACACAGACAATGCTGATATGTTTGAAAGTAAGTTTCTAGCTGGATTGATAGAACAATTATTCCAGCCAACAAATGTGTCATGGTCAGGAATGGTCAATATCTAATTTTAGACAGAAACATTGAAACCCTGGAAATTTGTATTAAATTGTAAGTGTCGTGATTTTTGTCTGATGTGCAAAATGTGGACAATAACTTGGGATCAGAATCAGTAACAGCATTACGAAGTGGCTGCTGTGTACAATTTACTAGGTTAGAAAAGTTGATTTTTTGCTAAGTAATTTTGTGCTAAGTAACACTTTAATAAAACTTTTTGTTGTTTGTGGTGAAGATTATTTGATAATTTGGTCTTTGTGAATCCTACAAGAACAGTCATTAACATTAACCCAAATCATACTTTGTTATGCTTTTGGTAAAGTATTGATTTAAACACAAAACACTGAATACTGCAGATTATCGCTGAAAACTTTCCATCTGGTCAAAATACAACAAAGAAAAGCTTTGAAGTAGTAATTATTTGGATTCATTTAATTATTACATTTCCCTTTTTTAATATTTGCATTATGTTTTATCATTTGATGTTGCTCTGTTTTTCTATTGTTGTTCATTGGTTCTGACCATTTTGTTTGGTTATTTGTCTTTCATTCTGTTTATTTTTTAATGTTGGTTTTTGGCTGTTAGTCTTTTGGTTGTTATTTATATTCATCACCCTTTCAATTCTTATAATACCTGTATTTATTTCTGCAATATCTTGAAACTTGATTTCCATTTTTCATACCACAATTGTCACTTTCAATGTTAATTTCATATTGTTTATGTGACTTACTTGTCTCTGCTGGGATTCGATGCCAGAGTTTTTTTTTATCCCAAGGCACCGGCTTTGCAGCTCTGATAAGTTGTGTGAAACTGGAGAGTAAGAAGAGAAAACTTCAGCTGAAAAAAAAAAAATTGTGATAGTTTAGTTGATAATAAAAAATGGTTTTACATTCACAGCTGTGAGTTCAAATCCTCCTCTGACAAAAGATTTTGTGATTTGCACCCCAAGAGTGGAAAAAGTCAAACAAGACAATTTTGGCATTGAGAGTCCAATCAAAAATGCTGGGAATGCATCACTTGCTTCCATATTTAGCGTATTGTGTCAAACTATTACAACTTATTTAACCAGAGCATATGAAATAACATGAGCTACACCATTCTGAGATAGATATACCATTCTGAACTCTGGATGTAGATCTGAACTTCAAGAAGGTCTAAAATACAATTTGAACGCTGAACCTGAACTTAAGACTCAGAGAGATACAGTACATAGACACGAGCGTGTGTGTGTGTGTGTGTGTGTGTGTGTGTGTGTGNGGGGGGGGGGGGGGGTAGTGTTAGGTTATATGGTGCTTTTTGGAGAAAATCGGCTGAATACAACTTGCATTATAATAGGCTTATATTAATAATAAGATCAAATGAGGTAGCCTAAATAAGAAAGTGGCTGTAAATGACATTATACAGCACCAACAGTTAGAACTCACACTGTGGGCTATTGGAGTGCAACATCTGGCTTCGATGAGAAGTAACACAGAATGTGGAAAATGAAGAAATGAAACGAGTTGCAAAGTGCAAAGAACGACTCATCCTTTCTGACTGCAGATTATCAAGTTATTATTATTATTAGTAGTAGTATATTATTATTAGTAGTAGTAGTAGTAGTAATAGTAGTAGTAGTAATAGTAGTAGTTGTAGTAGTAGTAGTAGTAGTTGTTGTTATTGTATAAGTAGTAGTAACAGTAGCCAAAGTGATGTGGCTACTAGACAAGCTGTAGTATTATTAGTATTCCTATTAGCAGCAGTACAACTTTTCAATACAGATATTCAGTACAAATTAAAGTAGTAATGACAGTGATTCTCATTTAGATGCAGATGACATGAATGTATGGAGATTCCCCTCATAATAAAAACTTTTCTGACGGGCGAGCGACTTCTACTGGAGACTAACTGCTGTGGCTCAATTAGCAAGGATTACTAATACTGAAATATTACTTCCTGTGGAGAGAAACACCATTATAAACGTTGAAAAATGCTTTTCTTGGTTTAAGTTATTTATTCTGTCTAGTTTCGGACCCCCAAAAAATGCTGTGCAAAACCTAGCTTGTATTTCATGTCGTGCGATTAATATTTAAGGATTTTTTTTTATCACAACAAACACGGACAAACACATCATGCTGACGTATTAGGATAAATATGAAGTTCTTACTTCTGACGGAGATGAAGAATACAAGCAATGAAGACGGAAAACATCGGACAGCGACCACGGTCGAACCCCGCAGCCCGCGGTCCGGAGGGATGGAAACTTCAGGGTAAGATGGAACCGTTGAGCTAAGCCGATGCAGGTGTGTCATCTGCAGAACTCCTATAAATACATGATCATATAAGCGGTAACACCCAGGATATGCTTCTATTTCTCTGGGCTCCACTTCACCCTAAACACTGAGTTAAAGTTAAAGCGTGGAACTTTGGAGATAGTCTGTTTACTTAATAGACTTATCCTCATAAAACACGCGTGGCTCCACTTAGAATTTATCTTTTTATGTCTGATTATTCCACCAGCAACAAAGGTGAAACTAAGCAAGTTGTTGAGATACCCGGATGAGCTCCGACTGACGTCATCGCTTTAACAAAATACGAAAAGAGTTTTGTTGACGCTGTTAATCCACTAGGTGGAGGTAAAGGACAAGAAAAGGCTGGCCCAGACACCATTTTCATCTCTGTCTGTCAAGCACAGACACTCACAGACATACACATGAATTGAGGTCTACGTATATATAGGAAGTCATTTACGGTTTAGATTACACTATATTTATGTGACATTTTCATGTGTATGGGCCCCCTTTGCCGTGTTGTGTGTGGCAAATTAATGTACTTGCATGGCCCCTGTGGAGAGATGATTTTGATTACTTCAGCAGATGTGATTGTGTGTGTGTGTGTGTGTGTGTGTGTGAGAGAGAGAGAGAGAGAGAGAGAGAGANGTGTGTGTGTGTGTGTGTGTGTGTGTGAGAGAGAGAGAGAGAGAGAGAGAGAGAGAAGGCAAAGGGAAGGAAAGACGAGACACAGTGAGCTACATACACAAAAAAATGATGACGAGGAGGGAGGAAACAGTAGGAGAGAGTTCCACCTGCAATGAGCTTCACCCCACCACCCCCTACAGTTTCCATAATAACCTGCTGCATTCTATCGGACATGTCATCACAATATCAATCAGTCAGAGAAGGCAAACAAAGAGAGGGGTAAGGGCAGGAGGAGAGGTCAAAGGTCATGCAACATGGAGAGATAGATGGAAGGAAGCAGGGAGGAAGAGGAGGAGAGGAGAGGAGCTGAGGAGAGGAGCAGAATGAGCAGCAGGGTGTGGAGAGATAAAAAGAAGACAAAGTAAGAAAACAGAAGAAAGTTAAAGACACAGTAGTGGTGGAGTGATAGGAAAATGAAGAGCAAAGGGTAGGGAGGAGGAGAGGGAGAAAAAGAGTGAGAGAACAGAGGGTTTCGTCCACATGCTCTTCAGCTGTGTAAACTGAAGTTCTGTGCTGCGTCTCGGATTCCCCCAAAGAAGGGGGATATTTATAGGAGGCTGGCAGTGGCAGTGAATGGACCCTTGCTCTGTCACACCCACTAATATTATTATTATTACTTTATATGCGCAAAAATGGAAAATGTCAGCAACCTGAGAGGCCTGCAGAGACAGTGTGTGCACATACTATGTCTCACCGCCTGTTAGTGTATGTCTGCCACACGTGTGTGTGTGTCCTCATGTTCGTGAGAAGCTGTCTGTTGCTAAGACATAGCATTATATGAAATGAGCAAAAGAAAGCAATGAGAGAAGAGAATTAGAGAAAGAACAGAAAAATGGGGAGAAGTTGGCATGTATCAAGGGGTGTAACCCAATCTACTGAACTTATTAGAGCTGTCAAAGAGTGAGAGAAAAGAGAGGGAGTGAGGGAAAAGCAAGAGACAGAGCAAAGAAGAGAAAGTGAGAGAGTGAGGGGTGGAGCAGCTAGACAGACACAGACATGAGCACATATTCCAGCTCCAGATTATAAGATTCCCGCAAGTTGCAGACGTGTTGAAACAGACTACACACACACACATGCACACACACACATTCACATCCACCTGGTAACAGATGCAAACTTAGGCACACATGCAGAAACACAAACAGTCAGATAGACATAACAGATGTGCAAGCGCGTGCACACATGCTGGGAAAAGAGGAAATTCCAGAGGGAACAGGTGGGAGTGGCGATAGTAATCTATCAGGATGACTTTGATCTTCACCATACCTCTGTCACCACGCTGAAATACACTGAATGATCAGGCCAGCCTCCTTAATCATGATGTGCACAGGTATGCCAGAACTAAACACGCAGAGCAAGTTGTAGTTTTTGATGGAGTCAGTGCACAATGAGCTACATATCCACACTGCAAAATGATCCAGCTTCATCCTAGGTTATGCAATGACTATCTGTTTGCCTGCATGTGGTTCCTTCCTTGCATTCTGTCCAAAGCAATGCTGAGATATAAACGGTGGCACTTCTTTTTTTCTTGGAGTTCCGTCTTCAGTAACAGAAAATGAGCTGAAGGGGGCAGTGTTGAGAGGCTCTCCATGGAGTTGAGTCGAGCTACACCTGAAACAGCAGAAATAATATCTTTAAGTCTGGACAGTTGAAATGAAAAATTAAATATTATCATTTGCAACACTCATGTGAAGTTGTTGCTATTTGATGTTTGCTTCTTTTAATTTTGCTTTGATTGTCCAAGAAAATGTTCTGAAGTTTTGAGAGAGGAAAGAAATAAACATAAGGCAGCAAAAAAGGAAAAGGGAAACAGAGAGGCGAGAGAGAGATGGCTCTGGCACCAATGCTGTGTCTGTTGAGGACAAAAGTCAAAGCTTGTGTGTATGGGGTGGGGTGAGGTGGTATTGGTGGTGGTGGGGTGTCCTCAGGGTGACCTGAACTTTAGGGCAAATCATTCAACACAATGTCTAATCACAATGTTAGAATGCCCCTAATGCCAGCCAAAACACACTCTCTCTCTGTGTGTGTGTGTGTGTGTGCATGCGTGCGTGAGTGAGTGAGTGCCAAGGATGAGATGAGTGTGGAGAACCCCCTGCCTCAGGGCCACAAAGACAGCTGATTGACAACCCACATGAACATGAATGTGCCTGCGTAACCCCCTCCTTACTAAATTCTCCTAATCACACATTTCTCCTCTTTGTCTCTCTCACCATCCCCACCTCCATCTCCCACTCTTTCTCCTCCAACCACCTCTCCACATCATCCCTCCTCTCCTTTCCCCACGTTTCTATTTCCTCCAAGTCTTTTTATTGGAGGTGGGTGTATATTAATCACCCCCCTCAGTAATTAGCTACTTGCGAGCGTAGAAAGCTATGAATGGAGGCCTGCCCATGAACAGGTTTGCACATAAACACATCGGTCAGCTCACACGGTCTGCCTCATGGCCAAAACATGAGCGGCAATCGAGAAAACATGCAAGGAGAAAAAAACTCAATCGTGACGGAAACCGTTTGCAGAAATTATTCATTTCCCTCCTTTTTTATGTTTTCCTTGTGCTGACTGTACACCCCTCCCTCTCCCCAGTCTCCTTCTTTCACTCTCTCACTCTTTCCCTCATGCACATTCCACTCCATTTTGCATATCTCCGACTNCCCCCCCCCAGCTTATTCCCGCCCTCCCCTCACTACCTGACATTGTGGCTCAATGCCCAATGAGTCACACCTCTGCTAAAATCATCAGAGATGGAGGGAGGGAGAGAGGGCAAGAGGGAGGAGGAAGGGAGCAAAAGAAAGAAATCATCAGGGATAGAGAGAAAAAGCAGGAGAGAATGACAGAGAGAAAAATATAGAAAATAAAAGTGGGAGGAGGGCGAGGAGAGAAAGCGAGAGAGGGAGAAAGAGAGAGAGCCTCCAGGGAGAGAAAAGAGCATAGAGTGCATTTAACTTTTTGACTCCAGTAGTCAGTGTGTGCTTGTCAGTAACAGTTAGCCTGCAGACAACAACACTTTCCACACACTGCTGAAGCACACAAATGCATGCATAAATGCACACACACACACACACACACACACACACACACACAAACATAGCCACACAATGACATCGTGCATAAGCCCATCTGCAGGCGCATGCATGCAAGCGCACACACACACACGCCAATCAGACATGCAAACAAACTGGAGTAAAAGTGTGGCTGCAGCCCTGCCTCTCTACATCAGCCTCCCCCACCCTCTCTTGCCGTTGCCCTTGGATACCACACAAACACTCCCTGTTGGGCAACACTGGGAGTCAGGAGAGGACGTACATGGGTCACACACCTCCCAACTGCTATGAATTTGAAAGCAGTTGAATGTGTGAGTGTGTTTGTTTTTTTACATGTGTGCAGTTTTTGCCTATGTTTCAGTGGTGAGTTGTGGTGCTTTTGCATTACCAGGTTCCCCTTCTTCTCAAAATGCTAGACTGAGCACAAAAACAGAGAGAAGTCAGAGCTGATTTCTAATATGTTGCAGGAAGCATTCATGATGAGGGTGGCTTATGCGTGTATGCACAGGGAACAATGTTTACATGCTGCTTTCCAAGAAGCAAGGGATGAAAGAGAGAAAGAGAAAGATGAGCCGACCAGACAAAGAGAAGCTGACAATGAAGTATCCAAGGCACCGAAAATCAAAAGGGAAAAATGAATAGAAAGTATACAGTAAACCAATCTCATGATGACCCATCTCCTCATGATGACCTTTGTCCCCGAATTGTAACCTTGGCTTGCTTGTCGCAGTGGGGGTTACAGGTTTTAATGAGGCTCGTGTTTTATGAGTCCTGTGGGATTGCTGCAGGCTGTGGAGATGCTGCTGCATGACACTGCCTTCATCATTCAATAGTATTGTATTTGAACATTTTGTTGTTTGCTGAAACAAGCCTATAGGTCTGATAGATATGACTTCTCTTCTTGATGTCAGATCAATAGGTTAGTTGAAAAGTAAATCAATCAGTCAATCAATCAATTGGTTTTCAGGCTTAAAAATCCTCAGGTTGACTTATCAACACATCCAGATGGAAGGTACTTGAACTGGCTTCATATTTCCTTTATCTTGGATACTGCACCGAGGGATTATCTTTGATTTTAGGGAAACTAAAGACTACAGCAGAAGACTCCTTAGTACCATTACAAATAGTACAACCTAGTCTTCTTTGATGGGGTCAATCCTAACTCAAGCCCCAGGTTTAGGAAGCAGAATAGTCTTTTGCCCATTGCTGTGTTTTTAAAACCATACCAGCCAGCCACAAAGCTCCTTTGCCCTTTGTACAGAACACACCAGACAAAACCTTGGAAGACTTCCACTGAAAAGCGCATTCCCAAACTATTTCTTTTTCTTCTTTTTACAAGTGTGGGATGGGGTCGAACAACAATTACGGTAAAATGTGACTAATATGTCACAGACATACTGGTGTGCTTTTTTTCTGACTTACTCTTTCTTTTTCCTTTTTCCATCCTCCTCTCCTCTTCTTGAAAATTCTTCCCTTTTACTTCAAACCCCAGTAATTACAAACAAAAGCGCTGACTTTTCTCCAGCTGAAACAATGATAATGATGGAGAGTAGTAAGCGTGTGTGCATTTATATGTGTGTGTGTGTGTGTGTGTGTGTCTTCATCAAAGCGGCGCTGANAGCGTGTGTGCATTTATATGTGTGTGTGTGTGTGTGTGTGTGTCTTCATCAAAGCGGCGCTGACGTTGATGATTGTCGAGAAATGTGTGGAGGACAGAGAGGATTAACACAATATGGGCATGAAGCCCCACAACTGAGAGAATAGTGTGTGTGTGTGTGTGTGTGTGTGCATGTGTATGTGTGTGTGTGTGTGTGTGTGTGTGTGCATGTGTATGTGTGTGTGTGTGTGTGTGTGTGTGCATGTGAGTATATGTGTGCGTGTACACATGTTGATTCTGTCTCGATACCAGTGATCCAGCACACAGCTGCTCTCTAAGCTTGGCATTTAAATGAGGCAAACAGACACTTGGAGTAAATGGAATACAGACAGAGGCAGCGACAACACAGACAGAAGACAGATGAGGAGAAGGAGATGACTAAAGAGCAGGTTGCACATAAAACTTGGGCTGTAAATGGAAGATTTGATATTTATAACACGTATTTTATATTACTGGCTTGTTTTACAGTGATGTGAATATAGAATGTGCTGCCCGGTGACTAGATAAACTTAAATGCTGCACTTGGTTATATAAAAAGTGGTGCATGCAAGATTATGGGTAACAAGTGTGTGTTTGCATGCAAACACACACTTGTTACCCATAATCTTGCATGCACCACTTCCACCTTGCACCAGTGCGTGCAAGGTGGAAATATATCCACACCAACTGTGGATATCGCATCTGAGCCTTTCACAAAGATTCACATCATTAGCCTGTATCCACATGAGCAGCACCCTGCTAACGTTGCTTCCTACACATCAGATGCTATGCACCTTGCTATGCACAAGGAACAAGGAGTTCTGATGCCAATCCAAGGCCATCAAGAAGTGCCCTTAGCCTAGCTTCTTAGCTTGTTAGCATACACGTAGCTTCACATTTCAAATAAGGGCAAAAACTATATTTACACACTTTGACTGCTAACATTTCATCACGCAGTCATGTTACGATTTGGGAAATTGCTCTACGTTCTTATATGAGCAACTCCTCCTTTGTTTGGTAACTTCTGTTTGCTTTACGTACAGCTGTTCTCTCATTGGTTGTGTGTTTGAAAGGTCAGCGGCAGATGGGTCAAAGTAGAAATTTGTTGCATTTTGAGTGCAATGTGAAGAATACAAGCAGCCCGTGTCACTCAAGCTAGTGCTGCCGCCATGTTGAGATGGCGGCAGCACTAGCTTGAAACTCCAAACTGAACTCCATTGCAAAGAGTGGCTAAAGGCACAAGTGATGCAGCGTACGCTTGTCATCTCAATACCACCACACTCCCATATACAGAACCCAAATGCATTGTTGAACATACGTAAAGCATGATACACACTGTGCGCTGCAGTAGTATTTAGGCCACATGTATGCATGGTTGCGAGGTAGAGCGATGTAGTGACTGGTTGTGTTTGGAGCGGACCCAGGCCAGAGGAGCTCAAAGTGCTGAATGTCATCATCAGAGCTGTCAGAGAGCCAAGCAGTAATCACACCCAGATCACCTACACGCTCATGCCAACTTACAACACCAGTCACCCCAGAGTGGTGTGTGTGTGTGTGTCTGAGGAGAGAAAGAAAAAACAATGAAATGGAGTATACGTGCATGTGGCAAATATGTATCCTGTGTTACTGTAAAAAGTGTGTGTGTGCAGACAAGCATGCGGTCACAGAGTGACTAGTGAGTGAGTGAAGGCTATGAATGTGTGCGCTGGAGAAGAGGGTGTATTTTTCTCTCCTCTTTCTTCCTCCCTCTCTCTGTCAGTCTTATATCCCACCCCTCTATTTTCCATTTTAACATGCAGCTCCAGATGTGAAGGCAGTGAAATATTAAATTACAAAAATGGGCTTGTTTCTGCACTTTGTCTATATCAAAAACAAACCCTGTCTGTGCTCTCCCCAGGCCTGACACACACTTTCTCACACTTTGACAAACACATTTTTGTGTGTAAAGGTGGAAGTAACAAATTACAATAAAGCTTGATACTATAATGGAGAATGATTTTGTTTACTTTTGACTGGAGTCATTTGTTTTACTTTGACTTTTTTAGACTTACATGAATATTCAAATATGAATGTATATGAGAAACAAGCCATTGAAGCCACAATTTAAGATGCAATCCCTCTAAAGCCCACTAGATGCTGGCTCAAAGAAAACAAAATAAACTAACATGATGTGTATATGTAGTGTCATAAGCGTTAAATATATTTTATACAAAAAGGCAAAATATCCCACTATTAGAGAAATGATGTACATTTAAGCAACATAGGTCATGCAATGAAAATATTACTAGCAATTTTACTTGTTAGCAAAACAGTAGTACTTCAAATTGAGCAAGATATGTTAACAGTTTGCATATTCTGTTATGTAATAGTTCAAACATAAAGGGACTCACATTTTCACATACTTGTAGACTGAATGGATTAGAAGCTTGATTCATTACTGCTGAATTCAATTCAGTTTGACACAATAATACCAAAACAACGGATTACAAGAAACATCGACAATAAAAGTGACATTAACAGTCATAACAACAGTTATTTCCTGAAAAACTGTAATGATGCATGGGTCATAATTCTCTAAATGTCATAGTAGCATTACCACAAGTTTTATGACATCATAACTGCTTTCGGTTCTTGTAAATACACTGCAAAGAATGGTTTAGAAGCATAACTCATTGTACAGTGTTCCATACCATCGAAGCAAGGTGTTTGGTTATTATTGCTGCACCGTTAGAAAATAATTATTTGTTTTTGTTGGGGTATCAAAAGTATTTCAAATGGCAATTTGCTAATGGGTACTAATAAGAAAAATATGAAGAAAGGCAGAAAGCATGTGAAATACAAGACTTTCTTAATGACTAATAATGTCAAAAGTTAAAAATAAGCAATAAGAACACCATAATTAAGGCTAATTTCCATTATCTCTCAATAATTCTCCCCCATTTCGACACTGTTATCATGCCTGCTGATGTGTTACTACTAAAGGATCATACTGACGATTTTGCATTTTTGAGCCCAATAAATGTTATCCACGTTACAATACTGCCAACCATTTTCCAAAACATACTACTGGAGCACTAAATATTAGAATTGTGTTTACAACCTTCCAGACTGCCATTGGTTTCAGTTAATTCAAGTACATAAAAAAATCGATTTCTAGAAACTTAAAACATGCTTGATCATCACAGCAAAAATTATGTCTATCAAATTTTTGTGAATCTTACTTAATTTACTCGCTCCAACATGAACCTATAAGGGGAAAAAATGTATTTCTCTGCCAGGGAATATAGTCATAGGAGAAAAGGCTGCTTTTAATGAGAAATTAAAATGATCATGCTGTCACAAGCATAATTAGAAGGCAAAATGTTGAATTTCAAGGTGGGTGCATCACCTGAACATTTGATTTTGAAAGATTAGGGAATTTTGGCAAAATAACATGAAAAATATACAGATTTATGTTTTGGAAAATGATTGGCACTAATGTAACGTGTGGGTAGTATTTATTTATTGGGCTTAAACATGCAAAAAACAAACAAACAGTAAGGTCCTTTAAGCAGACAAAGAACTGACATCACAGTCCTCATTGCAACGTGACATCAGAACCTAATACTCCATTACTGCTACTATTACTGCTACCATTACAGTGTTACAATATCCCAAAAAATCTATGCTCTCCCTTCTGCACATATTGTTCTGGAAGTATAGCCCCCCTCCTCACCGCTTCCATAAAGCCTGAGCTATCCTGGGGATACACATGACTTACTGATTGAGTGTAGACAACCTGATAGCAGTTTAGGATCACAGCAGAGTTAACACACTGTCAAATGCCATGCAATGAGCACCTCAATAGGGGACATATGAGAGCAACGTGAGCGTATGCTGGGCATGTGTGTGTATCTGTGTGTCTGTGTATAGTATGTGAGAGGAGTGAGTGTGAAATGAGTTTGTGTGTATCTTGTATGTGTATATATATGTCTGTTTGTGTGTGTGAGGGCTACCCTGCTCAGGGCATTGACTGAATTGTTTCCACATGTGTCTTAACGCAGAGTTCTGTGCGGGTTTGGAGGACAAGGGAGGAGAGAGGGGTGCTATAGTTGGCGAGGGGGGGCGGGCAAGGATGGGGGNGGGGGGTCAGGTTTCATAGCACCATGCAGCACATCTGGGCTCTGAGAGCAGAGTTAGAGTTCCCACGACCAAAAACACATAGACTACACACACTCATATTGCATCCACACACACCTTGATAAACCAGGATCTATCAGCATCCATAAGCCATGCACAAACAGACACACAGCAATTAAACACTCTGGACACACAAAAAACCACTTCCTTATTCCAGTTATGCAAGTATTGCTTTTTGCGTCATGCTCCGCTGCTTTTTTAACCCTGGATACACACATACACACATAGCCATGCACTGATGCATGCATATACACACAAATACACATGCTCACACACCACTTCTTCCCTGGCACAGCTGTCCCAAATGCTGCGGGCACACGGGCGTTTCACTGGCACGACACATGGAAGGAAAATCTGAATGTGTTCTCACTAATCATTCCCCTATTCCACCCAGAGAGAAAGAGAGAGAGAGAGAGAGAGAGAGAGAGATGTGGATGAAGGATGAGGAAGGACAAGAACAGGGACTAGAAGACCTGTACAGTAGGTGTTGAAAGGTGAGGAGCAGGAGACAATGTGAGTGTCAGAGTGCAAATGTGAGAAGGAGAATGACAGAGTGAAAGAAAAGCAGGTCAGAGGTGAATGGATAGGGAGAGAGGGTGGGAGGGAGAAGGAGTGAGATGGGATAAATGGGGGCATGCCAGTTCCATAAATGTTTAATTGCCAGCAGGTTTATTCATGTTGAGAGAGAGAGAGAGAGAGAGAGAGAGAGAGGGGAGCAGTAGAAAGAGAGCGCTTAAACAGTACAAAATCTGTCTAGAGCCCCAAATCTAATTTACACAACAAACACAGAGAGGAGAGAAGAGAGGGCAAAAATGGAGGGGAGGAGGAGGGAGAGTGAAGGAGAGGAGAGGAGAAGAGAGGGAGAAAAATGCTAATTGGCTACAGTTGGGCATGTCTGGCCTGAGATGAAAGAGGAAGAGGACAGAGAATGAGGGTACAGGAGGGAGAAGGAGAATGCAGGAGACATGGAAGAGACCAGACTGGATGGATGGATGGATGGATGAAGCACACTGGAATAAAAGAGTATCACCCCTATTTAATCCATGATAATGTTAGAGAAATGCATGTTGCTAAGTATTGTTGATCACAAAAAAGTTAATTGAAGCCACTTGAAAACTCTCACAACTTAATATCAAATCTCAAACCATAATTCAGGTTAATTTTCACCAGCTCTGTTATTAATTTTCTACTGTTTCTGACTGCCATCCCTCTCATTTCACAGATGGCATAATGATGTAACCCCTCACCATCATCAAACCGACTCTGATAGCCACCGTTAGCCAACCTAACCACTGGAATGGATGAGGATTTCAGATGTCTAAATGGACAGCCTTACTGACACTGAACCAGCGCTGCTTCATCCATATAGACTTTGAATGGAATCCATAAATGAGTCAGATTGGACTTTCCCAGCTGTGCAGAGGCTTGGCGTTGTCCCCCTGTAGTTGTACATGGATACTGGAACTGTTTTGGCTTGTGTGTCCTTCCTAAATCGAAACAACTCGCAACCCTCATCTGTTGCACAAAGGGCTTAAAATTCTAGTGGGCCCTCACATCGAGTATACCTCGTGTTCAGTGTTCAAAGCAGATCTGGACCCTCATCGATGAATCTCTTTCTCCTGTTTTGTACTGTATCTCTCTTCCATCATTTTTTATACTTCCTGCTCATCCTCCCTGTTTCCCCTGTGCTTTGACTTTTACCCCAAATCGCCCCACAAGTCATGTATGGAGGACAAAGCCCAACTGCACATGATGCCTACTTACTAGGTCAGAATTGTGCAGAGAAAGGTCAGATATATATGGGTTGTGATCGTGGGTAGTGTCTGAACAAAAGGTAGGGACATTCTTAAAAAAACCTCTCTTTCTCTCTCTCTCTCTCTCTCTCTCTCTCTCTCTCTCTCTTTAACTCAGACGTCTCTCTAAGTCATGTCTCCAGGCTGATACAGCATCTGTGCTTTGTTAAACATATTACTGTTACACAAGAATCTGGGGCAAAGAACAACAACACTTGCTAAATATTTTGTTTATTGAAGTTAAAAATGCATACGATTGCGGTCATGAATCCTGCTTGAAAAGCCTTCAATCTGATTAATTGTGAAAACAAAGCAGCAATTAAAAAGAAAATAAACCTAAGGCAGGCCACTGGCGGGGAAATTGCCTTTGGTGTGTACCTGACTAGTTTTGGACTCAGGCCAGAGCTGAGACGGGAAACCAGGTCAGGGGGTGCTGTTCTGCGGGAGATCTGTTTGGAGTCTGCTCTGTGTGTGTTTTTGTGTTTAGCACGGTTTAGTCAGACTCCGATTTACAAACATTTAAGGCCCCACTGCTGCCGTTTCATTTTTCATTTAGTCACAGCCTAAGGCCACATCCCAGATTGGAGACTGCTACACACCACGCCGCTGCCCTCTGCAGAGCTCAGAGTCACTCCCCTCCTCATTGTCTGGTCTGGGGAGATGAGGAGATGAGGACCCGTCGGTGACCCCACAGCCTGCAAAGCGCACACCCTCACACACGTATATGTCTACGTGCACGTACGTACAAACCTAAGTGAAAAATGCAGACATATTTCTACGTGTGCACACAAACACACACAAACAAGTCAATGGGACACAGACAAATAGGCAGACAGAACACACACATGCAGACAACGTGCGGAACATGCCGTCTAATTCCACTAATATGAAAATCTGCAGAGACAGACAGGTATGAAACACCAGCCCAAAACACAAAAAAGACATGAATTTATGTTATTTAACTCTAATATAGACTGTATGTATACATGCAGACAGTTAAGACATGCACATAAACACACACACACACACACACACACACCTGCATACACACAACATACCTGATAAACAGTCACATTCATGCATTCCACCATGCATGTGCACAAACACACATGCATACACACAACTATTCAAAACATATGTATCAACTCACATAAATGCACACACACACACACACACACACACAAATGTGCGCATACAAACATACACCTGTGGTTCAGGCCAGAATACAGAGAGCTCTTTAGTCTTAGAGCTGTCTGTACCATTTAAAATGAGTGCTGCTTGTGAAGAGGACCTGACAGACAGAGAAAACACACGCACACAACTACACACACACACACACACACAGACTGCGATGAGTACACTGCTGGAGCAGAAGACCTGACTAAGCTGAATTTCTCCCTGCTCCCCTTTCCTATTTTCCATCTGCCTCAGCATAGGAGAACCTGCGTGGGGAAAAATAATGCCCACCATACACACACCATGCTTGACTCTCTCTAACCCACTCTGTCAATGTAAACAATTTCTCTCTGCTTTCTATTCACTGATTTATTTTCCATTGAGCCCCTCTATATTCTCTCTCTCTCTCCCCCCTAAATCTCTGAATTTCCTTAACTCCAGTCTTATCTCTCTTTGGTATATTATCTGCTCCATCTCTCCATCTCTTTGTTGTTTCTGTGGTGCTGTGTGGTTGACCAACAGCCAGGGAGAGACAAGTGCAGGAGTGCCGGCCAAACTTGCTGCCTCTCTGCCCAAATTACATGGGACAGTCCCAATTACCCTGTGGCCAACCAAAGCATTTCCTGGGTTAGCGCTGGTGACGCGTGCCCCCCTTTGCTGTGGTTACAGGGGGTGTCATTAGACGCTTGTTTAACTGCAACCCCAAGAACGTGTCCGCCAGCCGCATCCACGCCATGGGAAGCGCAACTCCAACGTTCCAATAACTTCGCTCGGCCTGATGGATGACAAATGGGAGAACGCTAGGGCAACACTGGCGCTTGTAGTAAATTCCAGTTGGCCAAGAGGGAAATGCAAAGGGAACGTTGCAGGGAAAATAAGACATTTTTAACTAGCTATCATAACTTCTGGGCATTAGATAAGCATGTGCTGTAATGCTGTGGAGAATTCAAATATTGAACCTACATATGGATGGGTTATCCCCAATAGGGATTTGGGATTTGTCTTTTATATATTTCATTTTTATTGTTGTTATTGATAGTGTCTTTGTTGTTGTTATTTTTTTTTTTTTAAATTACTGTTTCTTTTCTTTTTTGAGTGTTGGGACTAAGGGTGAAAATTAGCTGTTTAGCTAACCCTGGCACATTTACATTGCCAATATTTTATTGCAGTATTGATTAATGTGCATGTTTCATGGACAAATGAACAAATAACTAAATAAATAAATAAATGATAGGAAACGTTGCAGATATCAAGGAAGATTTCTTTGAAAGCATACAGGACAAAAACAATCTGAATTTGACAATGATCCTGAGGGTTGGACAGCAGACAAATTATGAGGCCAAAATTCAGGTGTATTGTTGTTATAACAACAGCAGAGACAAGAGGAAAAGTTAGCTTTTAGGCTTTATGATCTTTTTGCAAACTTAATGTTTATGGTAATGATAACTGCATAGGTTTATCTCACAACAAAGAAGCTCTCTGTCAGAAAAACAAATACAAAAAATACAATAATTTTATCAGAAACAATGAAGACAGCAAATAGGGAGAAGAGAGACTGAATAGGAGGCAGAGGAAGACGTGGAGGAAAGAAGGCAAAGCAAACGGAGAGGGGAAAGAGTAAGCGGCTGACGCACAGAGCGGGATGAAGGTTGGGGGCGTCTGGCAAGAGGCAGAGTGATGTAATGGATGAGAGAAGAGAGGGATTAGCGAGTGACAGAGATGAAGGGATGCTCTCTGGTGTCACTTGCCCTCCCTCTCACTCTGTCCATCACTCGTCGATGGAGAGAGAGGGAGCGTCGTGGGCCTCCAGAGTGTGTGGCAGCTGTGCATGCCAGCTGTGTGCAAGTGTAATCAATTTGTTTGCATACATTTCAAAGTATGTTTATGCACGTGTGTACTGCATGTATTAATATTCCTTCTGTCAATCTGTCAGTACTCGTGTGCACAGAGTGTGTGCCGTGCGTCTGTGTACAATATGTATGTTTTATGTTTGTATGCGTTGTGTGTGTGTGTGTGTGTGTAGTGTGCATCAACGTGCAGTGTGTGTACTTCTAGTTGCCCATCTGGTGCTGCTATGCTGTGCTGCTCAGCCAGCCTCTAATAGCTCCAATAAGCTTGTGGTTTGCTGCCTCATACACACATGCACACGTACACATATATACAGATATGTACACACAGGCACATGCACATACACACATACTTACACACTAACACAAAACCTTACACACCACACACACACTCTTCTCACTGTTATTCTTCTTCCAAGAGAAAGAGGCCGAAAAATGACCATTTATTTACTTTGAGCTCTGGGGCTGCGGTAACACAGCCTGCCAGTACGAGAAAAAAGAGAGCGAGAGTCAAAAGCGAAACAGAGGCAGGAGCAGGAAGGCAAAAGGTAGAGAACAACAGAAGCAGACAGAGAGAGGAATGATGGACGAACAAGGGAAGAATGTGCCAGAAAGAACGACGCATTGAGAGAGTTTTCTTGTGGATGTGGTGGAGCTAGTTGTGGTTTCGTCTGGTCCAGGGTTTGGTTGTATTACAGTCTGGCTGTGGCTTGTGTGGGCTGGGCTGAAATGAGCTGGGAAACAAACCTGGGAATGAAAGTAGCTGAATTCAGTCTGAAGACGTGAAAACATACATCACAAGAGCAGAGTAAATTTATCTTCCAAGTGATAGGTCTGCTGTTGAGGCTGTGTAAATGTCAGGGCAGATGAATCAGGTTTGCCTCAAGCATTTAAATATTTTGAGCCATATTTATATTGGTCCAGATCTGTTGGAGGGAGCTCGGAGCTCTACCTGCCCAGAATGCTCCTGGTCTGGCTGTTGGGTCTCCGTTCAGTAGCGGAGTGTCCTTCCAACTAATAGGGCCACTAGGTCCAGGTCCAACAAACTGAGGTTTTATTTACATTTCGGGAAAAATATGCTTTTTTAAACAAGCCTTACAGAACATTTGTAGCCAAGGAGAAATATTTCTACACATGTAAACAGGACAAATTGTCAACTTAGCTTCTACTTGATTTCCCTGGACGTGGTGGATTATGCTTAGATTCAAAGCCAAGTTGTTCCAGTTTATCCAACAAAACAGGTCTCTCTTCAACTAAATGTTTATTTGATTCCTCATGGGAAAAGCCAACTTTTGCCAGTGTACATGGGCCCAGTGTGGTTTGGGGAGTTTACCTCAGAGTGTAGACTACAGGTGCCAGTAGGAGTCTGCTGCAATGGTCGTAAGATAAGATGCTAACATGGGAATAGAGCACGTGTCCCAAAAGCCACAAGCATATGATCCAAATCAACATATACGGACAGCCAGGAGTGACTGGCTTACTGATAGATACACATTCACACTCTCTCTCTCTCTCTCTCTCACACACACACACACACACACACACACACACACACACACACANCACACACACACACGCATGCACGTACATACACCTTCCAGGACTGAAAGCACTAAAGGCCAAGGTTGCCACAGTTACCTGCTCTCTCTTTCTGTCTCCCCCCTTTCCCCTCTTCTGCTCTTTTTCATCCCTCTCTCTCCCTCCCTCTTCTTCTGTTAATCTGTTCCAGAGCATTGTGATCACATGGAAAAAAACATAGCAAGTGCACATATTTCCCCTTTAGCCAAGAGTGAAAAAACACACAGGGGTTTGGGGATGGAGGGGAAGGGTGAGGGGGATGCATGATGGGGAGAAAAAAAAAAAAAAAAGCGAAATAAACTGTTTATTCAAAGGCAGCGCTGGGCCCTTTTGTTGTGGTTGGGACCTGTCTTTTATTAGCAGCCTGAAAAGCCTTCAAAGGCTGGAAAGACAGAGGACATGCCAACAGACGAGTGTATACAAGGCAGAGGAGAGGGGAAGGGTGGGAGGGACAAAGGGGAGGGGACGGGAAAGGGGACAGGGCAGAAAGGTTCACATAGGGGAAAGCAAAGGGATCGGGCCTGCGGACATGAATGGGTAAAAAGGTCTCGGGGCCACTGAGGAGGTGATGGACAGTAATGGGGAGGGAGAGAGAGAGAGAGAGAGAGAGGGGAAAGGGGGACACACCAATGGCAGGGTTGAGAACTTGAAATTGTGCCACTGGCAGTGAGGACACAGAGCTAAGGCCAGTAGAGGAGAGAAGGGGGGTGCTGGGGCATTTCCAGATGGACCATAATATAGGGAAACTGTTCAGGCCTGTTCTCATGTGTTTGCAGCTTTTTACACTGGCAGGATTTTCACAGAGGCTTGTAACTGATTTTGTCAGTGTGTGTGTGTGTGCACATGTGTGTCTGTTGGGGAGGTTAAGAGGAGAATGATGTTTTATATCAGATCATGATAGGGAAAAAAAAGCCTTGACAAAGAAGCCCTAAGTGATGTGTAGTGTGTTTGTGCCTAAATGTGCACCGTCATGGGCATGTGTATGTGAGATTACAGTGTGGTATGTGTTTTGTGCATAGACGTGCATGTGTTAGGGAGATGGATGTATTTGGGGATAGCTTGGAGAGGCAAAGGAGACATTCCCACATTGCGTAACTTCATCTTTCTTATCTCTTCTCTCAAAGTAAACTGTCAATGCTGCATTCCCACCTCTCCTCTGCCTCTCCCTTTCTCTCCCTCTCTCTTTTTCTTTCTGTCTTTCTCCCTGGATAAAATCTTATGGAGCACAACCTTTTTGCTTTCCTCACTGCTCATCTTACCTTCCATCTCATCTCCAGAGTATTCAATCTGTTTGTCTACATTGGAAAACTGCTGTGAAAGTGATGCAGCCACAATGACCTAACTTAAAAGCACTTGTGTGTGTGTGCGTGTGTGTGTGTGTGTGTGTGTGTGTGTGTGTGTGTGTGTGTGCGTGTATACATTCATACAAAACATGTTGATGGTATGAACTGTATGTGCATGTGCATAATGTGTAGGTGCAATCTGTTTTTGTGATTGTGCATCATGCGTGTGTGCACGTGCACGCCTGTGCACTGCGGCCGCTCTTGAAGCTGAATCAAAGTGTTCTGCTTTCAATAAGAGTCACAATCAGCAAAGTGGCAGCAAGCAATGACATCACTGCAGCTGGGTCCCCAGCTGGAGCACAGAAAAGACTTTGGCAAGTGTGTAAGTGTGTGTGTGTGTGTGTGTGTGTCGTGTGTAAAAGACTCAAAGACCAGTGTATGCATAGTTTATTTGTAATATGCATATTTCATGCAATTCGTAAACTATGGCACAGGAAAATGCAAGCAGGTCCATGCCAATGTAGAACCTTTCCTCCCAACGTTTATGAGAGTGAGTGTGTGTGTGTGTGTGTGTGTGTGTGTGTGTGTGTGTATGTATGGTGGCTGAGAGCGTAAGTGAGATTTCCAACCTCAGTCGTCCCCATCAGTCTCTCTGCACATTCTGTGCCTTGTTTCTATTGGAGCAGACAGTACTGCGGTGAGAAAAACAACAGGAATTTCATCTGTCATTGATTAAGCCCATTAACGGTGGTGTCTGATGTCTTTTACACTCATTCCACACACCGACGTGCAGCTGTGCTCACAAACACACAACGTTACACATACACCCATGCTCACTCCACTATGTGCCACTACCAAGACTACCATACAGGAATGGACACACCATGGAATATCATCAAAGTCCACACCATTACTCTGAGAGAGAGAGAGAGAGAGAGAGAGAGAGAGAGAGAGAGAGAGAGAGAGACAGAGTGTTTGTGTTTGTGTTGGGTGTGAATGGATTTTCACACGCTAAGTCATGCAAGCCGGAAAATACTGATCATAAACTTCCAAACAGCATGAGCAACCGACAACCCCACAGAGAGCCAACACACACACACACACACACACACACACACATACACACTACTGAATGCACATGCCAGTGATGTGGATATGTTTACACACATATGGATGTATTAATTAACACACACATGCACAGGCACAAGCATTGTAAACGAACCCCCATTCACATATGAACACACCATTATTACACACACACACATGCACACGCACACAACACAACCACTGAAAACATGGTGCTACTGCGCATAACACGCAACCAGACACTCCAAACTCACCAAACAAATGTCTGATGTTGTCACTCTGGTATTTACCACTCTACCACTGTCATTTTATAAGCTTTGCTACTTTGAATGTGCAAGCATTGTGATTTTTAGCTGCGTGCTTAACATAAAGCTCAGATAATATGACAGTTATTGGTTGAAAAAAGAGCTGAAGTGATAGAAATTCCACTACGTCTACACAGCTAATGGCTCATTTTCCCTACAGAATAAACACAAGGCATTGCAAAGGCAAAAAAAAAAAAAANAAAAAAAAAAAAACAAAAAAAAACCCATCTTATATTACTGTCCATCATTTTATGTAATATTTTAAATATTCAGATTTTCCTCACACAAAGCACAGTCTGTTGAATGTAATACTTAGTTTTCTAACAGACTGTACAGCTTTAAAGTTTCCCACTAGCGTCATTAAAATAATGAAAATATATCCATGTGACTTGCCGTCTCATGTCATCTTAAATATATATTGATTCTGCTGCAGTCAAGTTATTGATAGGAAACAATGACTTTGTGTGATTATTTGAGGCAAACACATTTAAATAAAAATTAACAATGCACATAACAAATTACTTTATCTCTTCTCTTCTGGTTGTAGTTTACATCATATATATGGTGTCAAAGAAGTTGCAGAGTGATATTTTTCTCATAAAAAAAAATCTCAATTAATTTTAATCTTTTTTCAGTTTTTCAAAAATTTTATCCAGTTTAAGGAGGTGTGTCTAAATATTATATGAAACATCTGATTGGCTGCTGATAATGACCCTACCATGCATGTGGTGGAATAATAATAACAAATATTAGGTCAGGGATGGCACACAGTATAACAACAAATATGGCATGATAAAAAGACGATAAAATCAGAGGATATCAAAGCCCAGAGACCAGAGATGTCGGTCAGTGGGAACTTCCAGCTTTGATAACATATGTCAGTGCTGGAGGGTAGTCTAGTTAGTAGCAACGGTGAACTGTGACCTTTGGACCTACTGGCTCAATCACCCTCCCCAACCCTCCACGAGAAAGAACACCCTGGCAGGCAATTTATAACCAAGCACAAAGCTGCACACATTATAGTACAATGTAGTGTGTTCATAGAAATGTTATTATGATTTGGAGCCATAACTATGAACTTCGTGCTGAAAATAATATGATTAAGTAGTTGTTTTGGTTCTACAATCATGCTCATTGAGTAAAGACAAACAAGCTAAATCATCTGACCTCTTGAATCAAGCAGTACATCATTCATAGGGAAAAAAAAAAAAAGTAAAGTTCTAATCAACACAAGACCACTGCTTACAATCTGACTTTAAAGGACCATACCGGCATGTTTGAGCCTAATGTATTCAATTTTCATACATGTAACATTACTGACAATCATTTCCCAAAGCATACTATTGGAAAGGTGAATTATTATTTTTTTTCCTACCTTCCAGACCGCCATTGGTTTCAGTTCATTCTGGTACGCTATTAAAATCAACTTGTTAGTACTTGAAACATTGTTGGGATAGGTAATCCATCATCGCAAACAAGACGCATAATAAGGGTTTTTTTTTTTTTTTTANTTTTTTTTTTTTTTTGAAGTTATGTAATTTTAGCATTTAAGAGCAATAAAAAGCACGGAGTGATATGAAAATGCTTCCTAGTGGTGCATTCAAGTGCTGTAGTGAAAAACTGACAACAGCAAGCATTTTCAGATCACTCTGTGCTTTTTATTGCACTTAAATGCTAAAATTATGTAACTTAAAAAAAACCTGAATACACATCTTGTTCACGATGATGGATTACCTATCCCAAGAATGTTTCAAGTATNAAAACCTGAATACACATCTTGTTCACGATGATGGATTACCTATCCCAAGAATGTTTCAAGTATCAAAAATTTATTTTAATAGCAGAATGAACCGAAACTAATTCTGTGTACGAAAATTGAATATATTGGCTCAAACATGCAAAATGGATGGTATGGTCCTTTAACTTCTCTACACACAAATTACCACACACTGCACTTGTGGACTCTGAATAATTTACATTACATCATAATGAGTGCACAAGAGAAAAGACAGAGCTAGAGAAATCCATAACATTATCAAAACTAACTAAACAGCACAAAACCAGCCATTATATGACTGGCTTACTGACAGAGCATATTTCAGACTGACAGAAGAACAAAAGCATCAAACAGGCACAAATACTACCAGTAACCATAACTACAAATTAGAAATAGCTGTGTAACCACAGAAAACCTTTTGACAACCATAAACAAGTCAGAACATAATCACATCCAGAAATTAAATTATAAACAGCCCAATAACTAAATCAATAATTCTCTTGTCATTTCAATCAAAGCTGAGTCTGATAAACTGACAATGTCACAATATTGTTGATCTGCTTATTTATTTATTTATTTATTGGGTCAAAAACAACATTTTTTTTTTTAGAAATGTTGTTCCTGTACAGTGGAAAATGTCTTTTATCTGCATTTTTCAAGTATTTTTCTGTTCAGTGTTACTATCATTTTCTTCATGAAGTTTAACTTTTCATTGAAGTTGAATCTGGGAAATGACAAGGTGTGTTTTTTTTTTTTTTTTTTNTTTTTTTTTTTTTTTTCATTAGAAGCTGCTAGAGGGGACCTGAAGCAGCACCTAAAATAAATAAATTAGAAAAATATATTAGATAGATTAGATAAGACTAGATAGATAGATAGATAGATAGATAGATAGATAGATAGATAGATAGATAGATAGATAGAATTGGGTATTTGTAGATTCTTCAGTTTCCTTTCACTTTGGCCTGTTGTTCACAGATCTTAAGGGTCCAGATTAATACAAGCAAATAATATTACCCATAGAATAGAATAGAATAGAATAGAATAGAATAGAATAGAATAGAAAGTATATTGCAATACAATACAGCAGAACAGTAGAGGAGAGTGAAGCCAACAGCAGAGACCTGAGGGAACAGAGCAGTGATGAGGGACGGCTACCAGAGACACCCAGCAACTCACATGGGTGTGCACAGCAACCCACACACACCAGTGCACATGAGCAATAAAAAACACACATTATACACCATGATACACAAGCCAAGAGAAGGAAAGTGTGCAAACACAAACAAAGGTCATGCTCACAAGTACCTGCACTCACACAATGACATAAGACAGCCAACACACCTGTGGAGCACATGCTAATGCAGCTTTCATGTCATTACAATTATGAGCATAAAAGTGCACATGCACACATGCACGCACACACACAAGTTTTTTTCCTGCCAAGTTGCTGACATTAGTACACATACAAGCGTACTGTATATCTCTGTTATCACTCCATTCTTTTTTTTATCAGCATTTGTGTGTCTTTTTTTCTGCTTCCCTCTCCATCTCCATCCTTCTTCAAAGTCAGCTTTGCTATCATATTCCAGAGATCTGTCACATTTCATATTTCCATCACAGCAGACAGTTCCATGGCCCTGCCGCTCTCCAGAAGTCCACAGTTCTGTCCAACACACCAGTCTGAATCCAGAATCCTGTCATATGCTATAATTTAGCCCTTTCCAGAATGCTTTACTTTCCCTCTGACTGTCACTTCCCATGTATCACTGTCATTTCCTTCATCTGTCAGGGGTCCATGAAAAAAAGGCTGTGGGTGACTGAGTGGAAGTATCATCAGTATCCTGTCTCTCGGTTTTTTCTTGATTGGTTGAATGAGGAGGAACGAGAGGGCAAAACAAGAGGAAAACTAGGAGAGAAAAGGAGAGGGAGAAAGCCTCTGGAGTGCTTTTTTTGGTGCAACAGGACAAAAGGTTACAGCATGACAGGGGTAGGTGTCAGGTGATGTGTGACAAGTCCAAATTAAAGATGACATAATGGTGGGGGCCCAGCTGGGGTCCAAACTGGGGGCTGGCTGAAACTTAGGGAGGGGTAGACCATGGCAGCTAAGTTGAGCTGGGCCGTGCTGGGCTGAGTTAGGCTGGGGCTGGGCAGCAGGGGGCTACCCTACCCTGCAGGCTGGCTCCTCCATATGGAACGCGTTAGCCTAGCGATTGCTAATGAAATGCAGGCTGACATCAGGCAGACACCCACCCATTGTTTTGCTGCTTAATTTGTTATAATATTTGCCTTACAAATGAGGATTTTACAAAGACAGAGGAAGAACAGGGGGTTACAGCCACAGATGAACAAAATGTGGGAAAAGGGTATTACAGTAAGAGCCCATGTTAAGGCAGCAAGTAGGGTTTTAGCATTAGCAATACAGGTAGGGGACTTAGCGCTAACGCAAGAAGGGCCAAGGCCTCAGCTGACTAAGTGGGAGGTATAGCGACTGGAGGACCAGTATGGGTGGGTGCGCCTGGAAAGGGAGGGACTTCTGTAAGAGGCTCTGAGTATGTGTTAATTGCATATGGAAGTTTTTAGTATAAACAAACATTTGTTCATTACTCACAACAATTTGTTATAGGAATGCATCATTTCGGCAGCTCCAGAAGCTGCATTAGTCCCTCCTGCTGCATTTACACTCCTCCAATAAGCACTAATAGCTATAATTCTCTCTATATATTCCTCCTCTTCACACTCATTCACCAAGTTTCCAACATGTAGTGACATCTTCCTAAAATAGACTCAGTGGAGCAGGAGTTGTGTTGTAACTGACCACCACCTGGGCATCTGGCAGAAGAAAGCAAGAAAGAGAGTGATGCAGAAAGAGAGGAAGGAACTGTAGATGGAAAGAATGAAAGAAATGACAAAACAGAGATGAACAAATGGAGACTGAAGAAAAGACAAGAAAGGAGGAGAGATTAACGGAGGGGGAGTGAGTGATGGAAAATGTGTGTGCTATGCCCCTCTCTTTCTTTCTCTCCCACTCCCATTCTGACATGTCAATTTGAAGGTGCTTTATTGGTGTGAGTAATGATGGGAGGTGTTGCCAGGGTAATTACATAGCACATTAAAGGGTTTCATAAACATTACAGTTCTTCCTCTGCCCAGTGGCAAGGCTAAAGGGGCAGGGAGAGGGAAAAAAACAGAATGAGAGCAATGGACACAGTGGAACAGAGCAGAAACAGCACAGAGAAGAGCAGAGCAAGGAGAGGAGGGTAGAAGAGGAAAAGGCACTACTTGGAGAGAGGAGAGAGAGAGAAGGGAGGAGTGTGGAAGAGATGAACAGAAAAGATGACAGGAGTGAAGGTTACCATGCTCATGGATTCCATCGCTGAGCGCCTGAACATGAAACAGGAAGAAAAAAAAAAAAANAAAAAAAAAAAAAACATGCTGGATCAGCGTCCAACACAAACCACAGCTGCAATTCACATCACTATGAGTGGACAGCACAGGATAACTCTCTCTCTCTCACACACACACACACACACACATACACACACACATGCACGAGACAAACTCACTTACACAACGCTGCACATACCTTGCAAACACAATATTTGCATACTCAGAATCATGAATGCTACAAGCACAAACTCCAACACACTCAGCTCTCTGTCACTTGAAGATCATGACACACTCACTCAACCAAACACACAAAACCACAAGGACCAAAATCAAACAAACATCCACTCAGACACTGAGCATTGCATATTTATGTACAACCTCATTGGTCTAAAGTAATTAACTTGCACATCCTCGCAGAGCGCACAAAACAGCAAATGCCTTTAGCATGAAGTTGCCACATCGCACAGGTGTTTTTGTGTTTGGCACTTTCTGCTATGTGCATGTCAGTGTCAAATCAAATACTGGGATGCTTCCAAATTGTCCAATGAAATTAATCTCTTTCTCTGGTTCCATTTTATGGGGTGTGTCAGAAGCTAGCGAGTGACTGTTAGCAGGCTTACTTAACCCTTGGCTTTGCAGTTCTTGAATAGTTGGCCCACATGTAAGAAGTTCTGTCATCAGTTCCTGTTGATGCAGATAAATGAACCAGGTGTATTATGATGGTGCCTTCCAAGTTTGATGACATGATCTTTTTTTCATACTAAATCCAATGCAAAATGTCTAAGCTTCAACACCTGGCTTTGCCAGATCACACAGAGGAAAAGGCACAGTGTAGCTGCTGGACTGCACATGTTGCTGGATTAAAGGTCAACATTATGCATGTGGTTTATCTGACAGGCACACATGTTGTATGTGAGTAGAAATTTTGGCAAAGCTCACCTACAGCAATGACAATCAACTCAGTGATATTAAACATATGATTCTGAAGTCACTGAACGGGGGACCAAATGAAAATCACATCACACATCTTGCTTTGATGGCAGATGTAGCCTAGCTACCTGGGCAAGTTTCTCTCTGCAAAAACAGACCATTGCCTAACAATGACAAGTTAGATTGCATGAATAATTACCCTGACATAAATCCAAAACAGCATCAAACCCTCCAACGTGAAAGTGTCAAAGTAAAGTTATTCCAGTGCTTCAGCTGGGCTATGAATAGAGACAACAGCTGCAATGGATTCCAGAACAGAGAGGAGAGTAAATGTTCATATTCGCTGGATTAATCTTACCAAGTGAGAAAAGGCTGTGCACCACCAACATCGCTGCTAATAAAAACAATATTTAGCCTTTCTCTTCATCTCAACTCTATTGCACAAACAGCTCTCCGCTAATTAATTCCTGCTCTTGCTCAGTTGCAGCTGTCGATTCTCGCATCTTCCAGACGCAGACAAGTGGCGAACAGGTTCCCATTTCAAAGCCCGGCACACTGTACACATTCCTTAACTCAAATGTATGCAACGCTTCACATGGGCCCCCTGTCATCAAAGGGGCTTTATTAAGTGTCTCATACATTTACACATTGGGGAACAGTTTATACTTGGCCCATGATTACCAGAGTCGGGATATCTATCCCAGAAACCAGTGTTAGGCTGACATCTCAACATCTGATGTGAGGTTTAAGATTCATGTCTGCAGGTATTAATCAAAGCCACAAGACTCTCTCTCTCTCTCTCTCTCTCTCTCTCTCTCTCTCTCTCTCTCCAAAACTTTCACATACACATCGGCCTGCCTCCCCAATCCCTCCTCCCATCCAAACATATACAGCCCATACCTTATAGATGGAGCTAATTGGATACAATCCACTGGACTTGACACATCTGAAAACTCCAAATCTGCACAATGTGTCACCAAGGATGATGGATTGCTTTTCTACTGTTCAAAGTTTTTAAAGTGTGTAACACTTTAGACTACACAGCAGGGGGATGATATCTCCTGCCTTCCAAGAGGTCTTTGACTACAAAGACCAAAACCTATCCAAGCATACACTACACTACACACACACACACACACACACACACACACACACACACACACCAATGTCACAATGAGTCAACAACTGGCCTCCGGCTGATCCAAGCTCGGCATTAGGTTCCACTCCAGTCACCCACAACATAGAGTCAAACACACCATGCTTCTCCTCCACGATGACCTTGGGGTCAGGCCAGAATGCCCTCATATAATGAGAGTGCTGTTTGGGGATTTGTTTGACTGTGATAGGGAAAGAGCAAGCACACGCAATGCACCCTGGGTCTTTGTCTGGGTGCTGGCAGTATTGATGAGAGCTGATCGATGTTAATTGCTAGACAGAATGGCCATATTGACCAGGCTCTGAAGAAGCCTGCAGGCCCAGTCAAAGAGAAAGGGAGAGCTGCTAGGCCTAGACCTACAGCAGCTACAGGGTCCAGACACACACACACACACACACACACACACACACACACACACACACACANGACACACACACACACACACACACACACACACACACGGCTCTCATTCAATTTAATGAGTAAAGAGAGGAGCACAAAGGCAATGACGTCCATCAATGCCAAGTCTATTCAACACAAGAGAGGGTATATGCAAAAATATGTGTCCTAGTCTGGCTCTTTGTGTGAGTTTTTTGTGCATGTACACGTGCATATGTGTGTGTATGCATTTACAAAACTTGTGTGTGGAAAAGTGCATGAAACCAGCATGTACATATATAGCACAAGTATGGATAAATGAGAAGTGGACATCCACGTATGTGGGGTTGTATGTGCCTATAAGTCTGTGCATGTGCATGTGTGTGTTATTTAAAACATCTTCACTAAGGATCAATAGGCAGGAGCTGCAGAGGCAAAGACATGGGCAATCAATAAACTGGCTGCAAACAGAGGGAGGGACAGAGCAGAGATAAAAAAGAGCCAGGGAGATTAAAGAGTCAGATAGGGAGGACAGAAAATGAATGAGGGTGAGACTGATGTGACAGAAGGGGAGAGAGAGAGAGAGAGAGAGAGAGAGAGAGGGAGAGAGAGAGAGAGAGAGAGAAGAAAAAAAGAGAGAACGATAGAAGGAAAATTGCCTTTTTGGTTTTAAATGTAATTTTTTTTTAACTGTATCTTAATGTTTGACTACAGTATGGAAATGTTTGTCATTTTTAAACCTAGGTAATATTGTGGTTTAATAAATTCCCACCTTTCAGGACAAACACAATCTTCAAAAACAATCTTCTCAGTTCACCACCTTCTCTCCAATAAGAGCAAAAACAATCAATGTAACCTTTTTTTTTTTTTTTTTTTTTAAGAGGACTGGAGAATTTGGTAACTGTATGCAGGCTCAGCTTTGGTTGTTAGGAAACCCATCAGCAACATATCATTATTATGTTTTATAGTTATCCATCACCCCATATGTGACTAGGCCTTTAGTCTTTCATTTATTTTATTCTTGCACTTCAACCTCAACATATGTTCATACTGCTGCTCCAGCTACAGTATGTCTGGTTTCCGTTTAGTATCTTAGCAGCAAAACATATATTTCTTTTATTTAGAATGGGAGTAAGATCATCTCAGCGTCAAGTTCCTTTTAGAAAACCTATGTCTAAATGAACCTTGCCTGTAGCATTTGAACACTGAGCCGAGTCCTGCTCTGGCTTTGTCCTCCATTGTACCGAAAGGTGCTATAGCTACCCCTGTTCTGAACCCTTCCATCTGGGCTTAAGAGTACCAGACAGTCCCATACCTCATCACCAGAGTGTGGTTCAAATCCCTCTCCACAACATTTACACTCTTGTCCCTTGCAGCAGTGCGGTGAGCAGTGAAAAGCACCCAGACACAGGTGCAAAGACAGAGAGCCAGTAGTAGGAAAGAAGGCCAGAGGTTTGTCTATGGAGCATGACTGGAAAGGCATTCAACCACAGTACCCCTACCCAGCCCAGCTCAACCCTGTCCGGTCTCATAGTGTGTGTGTGTGTGTGTGTGTGTGTGTGTGTGTATGTGTGTGTGTGATTTGAAAGTACAATGCTGAAAAGAATAAGCCTACACTCAGAGCCAAAATAACTGTCCCTGATGGATCAGGCCAACCCTGCACCTTCAACGCACACACACACACGTGCACGGTGCACGTACAAATGCTTTCTCTCTCGCTCTCCTTTTCAATCTGTGTGTGCGTGCGTGTGCGTGTGTGTGTGAATGAAAGGTATGGCAGGAGTGTTGTGTTGGCTTGGCTGACCGTCTGCGGTTCTGCGGCGGTGAGAGGGAGTTTTGGGAGCGCTGCGCGGGCGTTNTGGCTGACCGTCTGCGGTTCTGCGGCGGTGAGAGGGAGTTTTGGGAGCGCTGCGCGGGCGTTGCTGCCGAAATCCCTGAGAAATGTTCGTTTTGGATCCGTGTCCGTGCTTACATACCGCCCTCCCTACCGTCTCTCATTCTCCGTTTCATTTTTCCCTCTTAAGGCTTAACTCAAAAGTTATGAAATGGGGATCAAAAACATCACTTAAAAGGGGCAATACTTAAAGGACAATATCGGCGATTTTGCATGTTTGAGCCTAATAAATAGCCTACATGTTATACGCTACTGACATTTTCCAAAATATACTAATGGAGCAGTAAATATTATAATTGTTTTTCCTACCTTCCAGAGTGACGTTGGTTTCTGTTCATTGTCCATTCCATCTGGTTATTAAAATCAACTTTAAAAAACCTGAAATGTCTTGAGATAAGTAATCCATCACGGTGAAAATGAACTTTTTTTTTTTTTTTTTTTNTTTTTTTTTTTTTTTTTGTCAACACAACTTTATTTAACTGGGCATCAGCGTCACCGTTGAGATGCTTCAGCAGCCACGTTTCATTTAACCTGATGTGTTGTGATTGGACATGCGCACTGAAGAAAAATGTATAGCTCCGCCAGGGAATATAGTCCCAGGAAAAGACTCCTTAACTGAGAAATTAAAAACGACCATCCCTTTTTCGTTTAGACATACGCGTTTACAGGCAAAATTTAAATTTTAAGATGGGTGTATGGGTGTATTTGAATTTGAAAGATTAGCGGATTTGGCAAAAATAACAGGAAGCCTAAAATATGGTTTTATGTTTTGGATAATTGTTGTCAGGAACGTAAAGTGTATGTGGGTAGTATTTATTGTGCTTATAGCCATCTAAGATCGCCGGTATGATCCTTTAAGGATGTGTGTGTGTGTGTGTGTGTGTGTTGCTCTCCACCCTCCATCCCAGNGTATGATCCTTTAAGGATGTGTGTGTGTGTGTGTGTGTGTGTTGCTCTCCACCCTCCATCCCAGTCCGAGTTTAGGACCACTGAGGCTGCAGGGGCATGAAGTCAGTTTGCTTTTGCCACAGATGTCCACTAGTGGCAGGTCCACGCATAACAAACATCTTAAAAAAGANAGTTTGCTTTTGCCACAGATGTCCACTAGTGGCAGGTCCACGCATAACAAACATCTTAAAAAAGAAACACAATAAAAGTTTTTCTCACTCTCCATTTTATAGCGATAAGTGACTTTTTCAAGTGCAAAAATATCCTTTACTTACACATCTATTCTGAAACGTACTTGTGGAAACAAGCGAGAATTCTTCCTGATGCCATGACATCATTTCAATTGTTTCCAGTTGCGTTTTACTTGTTTCAGGAATTTCCAGAAACAACCGATTATTGAAACAAGCCAGAAGAAGGAATGTAGGCTACTTTATCAAGGATATTACCTGATTCAGAAAAATTGAAGAAACAGCTGATTTGCACACATTGCACACTGATTTGTAAACATTAAATCGTCACTTAGTGATCGTCATGCGCTTGTTAAAATGCATATTTTTGCGATGCAAATTGGTCAGCATCGCACAGTGACTGACTAATCCCATTTTGATCCAATAAGTGTGTGCGTGCGTGTGTGTGTGTGTGTGTGTGCGTGCGTGCGTGCGTGCGTGTGTGAGAGGGAGCGAGAGGGGAGATGGAGGTGGGAGGGAGTGAGTGGAGGAGGGAGGGAGGATTGATCCGCGTCTGTTAAAATGTTGTTCTGGTTTTTCTTGGAGTGAGGTCTGTGCCNAGGGAGGATTGATCCGCGTCTGTTAAAATGTTGTTCTGGTTTTTCTTGGAGTGAGGTCTGTGCCTGCCGACGCGCCTCTCCTGTGCAGCCCCCCTTAACAAGACCTTTTTATGGAAGGAAAACCTTGGCATTTCACAAAGGGAATGGGAGCTACATAACACCAGTGAAGTGGATAAAAGCGTACGGCTGGCTTCTTTTTTGCGTTAAATCTGTGGTGTCTGAATGAAACAAGGAGGCAGATACAAGGGGGTGAGGGACGCTGCAGGTTCTGGACTGGGATTCGATCTGTCAGTGTGATTTTTTTTTTTTTTTTTTTTTTTNTTTTTTTTTTTTTTTTAGATAAACACGTTTCCACTGCGCTCGTTTAACTTTTATTTCTTCAGGAACTGGCGAGTTGGACTCTTCTCTTCTTGCACCGTGGAGTTGGTTTTCTGGGACCGAGGAGACTTTTGTGTTTTTCCCCCCTCAGAGCAACTGCTTAAACTTTCTACGTTTAAAAAATAAATAAAAAGATCGGATTGCATTTCCCCCCTTCAAACATTTTGGAGGTGATGTCATCGTGCTGTGTTTTGGCTGGTATTGTGTCGGGAGGGCGCAAGGAGGACTACAGCAGCCAGGCGGTAACCAGCGGCTGAAGAGAGCGGGGAAGTGCGGAAAATCAGGTGCAAAGTGCGGCTGTCATTTCCTCGCTGTGTCGCGGGTGGCTGAGTCCGCCACCCAGTCACAGCTGTTCCCATCCTCTCCAACTCCCCCTCCCTCCCTTGTCTTTCATTCCCCTTTATTATCTCCTCCCATTCTCATTCAACGCTCTCCATATCCCACTCTGACCTGGACCACTCCGGGACCTTATCCCCCTCTTTGTCGGACACTGTTGGTCGGTGTCACCTGAGATACAGACCCACTGAACCAGCGTGGGGGCGCAGTCATGACCGAGGCTACCCTGCATTACCCTGCGCCTGCAGAGCCCCCTTCTCCAGCTCTCAGTTTCCTCCATCAGCCCGCCCAGGTAGCCCACCTCCAACAGCGCCCGACCCTGCCCCGTGGGGACTAAACCTGCCTCCTGCTGCTGTCTGTGCAGGGACACTCCATCGCGTTGTTTTTTATCCATCTGTTTCATCTTACTTACCAGAGTATCCATTTTGGAGACGCATACTTTTTCACCGAACCGTTACGCATTGGATTACGCAGAAGATTACGCGCATGTATTCAGGGCCGAGCATCATTTTGAGGGTCAACAAGGTCGACTGAAGTTGTTATCTGAGGCGTGAGCGCGCTTTCACCTGTTCCTCTTCTTGTCGGGGACGCGCAGCCGTTTGATGTCCTAACCTTCCCCCTTTGCTCCCCCGCCCATTCGTCTCTTCACCGTTTCGGACAGCTGTTAGAGGTTGACCGGCGGTCACAGTGGCACAGTTACGCCAGCCTCACACCCCACCTTGTCCGCGCCCGCACATTTACCCACGCTGGGGGAACCGGGGCACGCCGCCGCCGATGCCAACGGGAGTGTCCGCTGACTCTTTGACTCTGCACCACATCCAGCGGATTCCAACCACAGACGGGAACTCTCCGGACTGTCGGACTGGCTCAGACCGAGCGAGGAGACTGTCTCTGGGCCAAGTTCCATAGTGGAGGGGGGAAGCAATGTGGTCCCTTCTTTCCACGCTGACGGTCTTGTAAGTCACTTTTTAGAACTTCATCGTGAGTCTTAGTGTAAAAAATAGCGTATTTCTCTGCTTAAGTCCTATGTCTTTTCCCTTAAAATTGTTAAAACAATTTTATGGCAGGTGTTGCTACAGATGAAGATGATGGAGGGGAGGTTTGAAGTGTCTAACAATTACATCACTCCTCATCCGTCCCCGTAGAAACATGCCATAGAAGGCCCTGTTTTGATTGGCTGACAGTTCAGGGTCACTGGGTCAGAGTCAGGGCCATGTTACTCATAAAGCCTGCCATAAACATCTCCATCACCATCTGCACTTACTTCAGGGATGGCCAGATCTGGCTTACAGAAGACCATTTTCCCATAGCCAAGAAAATGTTTTTTTTCCTATTGAAAATATTTCAGAAGTTGAGTCAAATAACACCGGCTTTATCTAGTGGGATAGGAAAATGATAAAGTGCCAAGAGCAAATCTAAGGGAGGAGGATACAGACTCAGGGGGCTTGAGTTTGCCCATTTGAGGTGTGTCTTGTTAAAAGCCAAGGGATTTATTTTTCTTTCTTTGTGTCGGCTGTACTTCTCCCAGATGGCAGTCATCTCCAGATAGTTCTCATTCCTTGCACAACCTGGACTGGGTGTGTGCTTCTCGTGTCTGCCTGACTTTCTCTCTCCATCTGTCTCTCTCATACTCTCTTTACTTACCTATCTAACTGCATACATCTGTCTTCCTGTCTTACATATGCCCTTTTTTTCCACAGATAGTTGCTTAGATAAAGGTATGAATTAATAACTGATGAATGATGGCGCCCCTGGCAGTATTTGAAGAGGAGAGTCTGACTGTTTAGTCTGCTGGTTTTAGTTTAGCTCTTTGAGGGCCAATCATCTTTTCATTCATTTCCTCCCTTGCCCATCAGTTCTAACCACAGCCATTTCACTTCATCAAATCTGCAGTTATTCTCACAAACATGATGTTTTACAAACACAATCATACATTTTCAGACAGTGAATGAAACCTACAGCCTTTTGCTGGAACCTGTTACTGCACTACCACCATTGCTCCACCGCAGGACACAGTGCTGCTCTCCTCAAGCCACAGCTTCATGTCGAGGCTTCTGTAACCATTGCTTCACCAAAGAACCTATTACTGCTGATACCACTATGCCGCACTCACACGCCCACTAAACTAACCACTATTCTTCACTGAGGCCCACTGCTGAACATCTGAATCTCTTGCACTGTGCCGAGGCCCATTGCTCCTGTGTTGGCCTACCACGTTAACCACTGCTACATACTGCTGAAACCACGACTCTACTGAGTCCCACCAGAGCAACCGCTCTCACTCCACACTGGTGCCCAGTCCTCCATGCTGAGGCCTGCTAGTCTAACCACAGCCTCCATATGGTAGATCTGCTGGGACGCAGGTTTATGATGTCAGACTCTTGCTTGTGTTGGCAGCCATCCAAGGCACAACGGGCTTTCCTCTCTCTCTCTCTCTCTCTCCATACCTCTTTCTGTCTTTACTCTCCTCAACTTTACTTGGTGCTCTCTTATTCTATCATTTTCTCATCCCTCCCCCACTCCGGCTGATCCCGTCTCTCTCTTTCCTCTCTCCCTCTCTTTTTCTCTGTGGCTGGCATACGANCTCCGGCTGATCCCGTCTCTCTCTTTCCTCTCTCCCTCTCTTTTTCTCTGTGGCTGGCATACGATGGAGTGTCTGTGGTTTTTGTGGGAGCGGGAGAATCCAGTGCCGAGGCACTTTTCTCCCAGTGTCCTCGGCAGCAGTGCAGCCATGGTGTTTTAACAGCTGAGAGTCCTCACAATGCACAGGCGCTCAGCCTTTTTCGGCTGTGCAGGCAAAATGCTTGGGCCAACACACTACTGCACTGCCTAGATTGTCTGCATCTATTAGAAAAAACTCAGGCCAATACATCAGCTAGCGGAAAGGATGAGGGAGGGGAGAGATGGAGGGAAGAGAGAAAGGAAGCAAGAGGAACTGTGTGTGTGTGTATGAGAGAGAGAAAGAGAGAGAGAGAGTCAGGAGGGAGTGACATGTGTTAGGATGTGCATGAGTTGAACCCCCTTCCTCTTTCTTTCCTATTATTTATCCTTTTGTCTACTTCTCACACCAGACTATGCTAAACTAGACTATGTGGTTACAGTCCTGCCTCAATTTGTCAGTCTTTCTCCTCTCTCTCTCCTTTAAAAATGCAGCCTTAGCCTTTTTTGATCAATCGTTCCTTCTTCTCACTATCACAGTCTGTATCTCCCCAATATTTGTGCCATTATTTCTCTTCTAGTTCTTTTATTCTTTATCAGCCCTCTATTCATACTTCACATCACCATCCTCTGTCTTGCCTTCTCACTATCCCTTTGTGCACCCCTTATTCTACTTCTCGCTATCTCCCTCTCTCAGCAGTGCATATGTCTTTGCTTTGGCCCAGCTGTCAGCTGCCTGCTCCTCCTGTACACACTCATACACCCTGCACACATCTGCACATCTGTGTGCATGTGCCCGTGATAGTGTGGAGGAGTTGTCGTGCTAACCCCAAACATAAAGGGGGATTGGGAGGCATGAATGATAGGAGAAAGGTAGAGCGGGCAGGGAGACAGGGAGGGAGAGATAAGGTAGAGGTGAGATTGCAAGGACAACAAGGCAGAGAAAGAGAGGGAGAGTGGAAGAGTGAGATATTGAGAGAGAGAGAGAGAGAGAGAGAGAGAGAGAGAGAGAGAGAGAGAAATGATAAGGTGGGGAAAGACTAGAATTGCTTTTCAGTTCACACATTTGGTTATGAACTTCATCAAGTCCTTTGCCACTATTTACAGCAGTTCAAGGCCTGCCAGAACAGATTTTACATAACACGATCACTCCCTTGCTAAAGCTGTAAATAACATTCGATATATCAAGCTCAAGGTCTAAACTTCAATTAAGCAACGTGATAAAGTAAAAGCAATCGAGTTATATCTGTTAGCAATCAATCATAGCCTCTAAATGCATGTACTGTACACTAACTTTGCATGCCACATCAACATAATTACTGCCCACCAGTTGATTCCTGCTTAAACCATCTTTCCACATGATTTGGTAGCAAAGGTTCTCACTTATTCAAAGCGTCTCTCAATATAACCGCACTTTCCACCACTCTCCAAAGCCACATCACAGCAGAGCGTACACCTGTAGTCCTGCCCAGCTGTCTACATACACCGAGCAGCCAAATAAGCCAGCCCATTCCCTCAGATGTCCATACCAAAACATGTTCTAGTCGTCTCGGCATGTTTGCCATTTAGACATGGTCCAATCAGGTCATTTGGAGGCCAGATTTTGGTGTGGCGAAAGTCACGGACAGGTCAGAAGTTGGGTTTGGACAGAAGGCTGGTAGCATAACGATAAACACTGCTTTGGGTGTTGTCTGTCTGCCTATCCTTGGACATCTGCCTGTCTGTATGTCATATTGCTATGCCAGTTGCACACCCAATATCACCCGATGAGGAAAAGAGATGTTGAACAGAAAGAAAGGCAAAGTAAAAAGGGATGGAAATGATGGTGTCACGCCTGACTCTTCCAACATTCAATTTTGCTTACATACTTTGTGCTCTTCTGTTTTTACTTTTTCCAGATGTATCCAGATGTTGTTGGTGATGTGCAATCCATTGCAGGTGAGGGTCTGCATGCATGAGAAAGAGAAAACGTAAAGTAGAAAAGAAAAGTTGCAGTACCTGTGTATCATTGTTGCGCTGCATATGCAGAACATGCAGATTTTCAAGTTTGTTCATGGCTCAGTCTTTGTATTTACATGGAAATCCTTTGGATGTGTGTTTGCCTTGTGTTGGCGTGTGTGCATCCATGTGTGAATGTATATTCCCAGCAAGTACTTGGAGTCGATGGGGTCAACTTCAGTGTGCATGTGGAGAACCAGACACAGGTGAGAGACACCATGAGTCGGCGACACCACCGGGTGTACCAGCTCTATAGCCGCACCAGTGGGAAACATGTCCAGGTGCTGGGACGCAGAATCAGCGCCCGTGGAGAAGATGGAGACAAATATGGTAAGACACACACTCCCTCCAGCACGCACACACGCACACACGCACACACACACCTCCCCATGCTTTGGCAGAGGGGCAGTGGAGCTTGTCTTGGGAGTACAAAGACCTCATCGACTGGCTGCTGACTCAATGATTCACAAGAGANAAAAAAAAAAAAAAAGCAAAACAGAGAAAGAGAGAGAGAGTGAGAGAGTGAGAGAGAGAGAGAGTGAGTTAGAGGATGCTGCCTGGCAGGTAGAGTGTCAGACCGAGTGTTAGAAACTCATCTCCTTCATCGATCCCTCCATTGATTTCTCATCCTCCCTGTTGTCTCCTCTGGATTTAAAACAGCAGGCTTCCTCTCCCTCCCTCCATCCTCTAACACTCCCTCTGTCCCTCCCCCAACTCCCTCCTCCTCTCTCCTTCTCTGTCTGTAATGATGTCCAACCCATTCTTAAACCATACAGAATCAATGGGCAGGAGAAAGCCAAGCCATAAAGCAGAGAGTTTATGTTTCTGTATGTTCCAGGAAGGGCTCATATTACATTACCATTCACAATGTTCTAACATGCCGTTTTAAGCCGGTGCCACCACAGACCCAGAAGTCTGTCTGTTTTTTGGCAAATGTGAGATGAACAATTAATCTAATACTGACCAACTATTACTATGAGGAATTACAGAGGGAAACCAAGAGCAAGAAAAAAGACATAAAAAGCAGGAAAGGGGAGGATGCATGAAGGTATAAACATGAAGTGAAAGAGCATAAGGGAGATGGAAGAAGAGTTGGGGGGAAGAGAGAGGAAGAGGGCAAAAGGGAGGGAGTTATTGATTTCGCTTGACCCCTTTGTTGACTAAGGTCATGTAGGAACCATTTTAGGGATTTATTTTTAAACAGGCTGAAGCACTCAGAAGATGTATAGTGAGTGAGGCGGTACTGCCTGGAAGGATGAACATACATGAACCTGCACACAAACACACGCACAAACGCATATACACACGGCTTCAAACACAATCTGAGTGTTCGCTCATTCCTCTCGGCCCACCATGCTTTGTCTATTTTTGGCTGTTATCTATTTTACGAGGCCCATTTGTGGTCAGCGGCCTCATATCCGTGTGTGTGTGACAAGGCTTATCTGACAACCATCTGTCCAGGCAGACATTTACATCTGTCTGTGATTTAACAGCATGTTTAATAACAACTATGAATCCTAATACTGTGATTCATTGTGAATGTCTTATCTAGCTAAAATACGGTTCTAATTCAACAGAGGCTGGTAATATGTGTGAGTAGTTTGTTTTATGTTATGGCCAGTGATCCTACACATCATGAAACTAATTTAGGGTGATCCCAGTGTTTCTCTCCCTGATATCTGTGTGGCATGAAAATATTTCAGAAAGCTTTTTTCTCAGTTGTCTGTGGCTCTAATGTCTGTCTGATCTTCTGTCTGTCCCTTTACAAGCCCAGCTCGTAGTGGAGGCCGACACCTTTGGCAGCCAGGTGAGAATCCGGGGCAAGGAAACCAATTTCTACCTGTGCATGAACCGCCGCGGCAAGCTTGTGGGAAAGGTGAGACTTCTTTTGGTTTTGAGTTGGTTTCTGTGGGTATCAGTCTTGTTTTCTGACGGCCTATTTCTCTCCGCATGGATGTGCGTGTGTCTGTGTGTGTGGATACCTGTTTTTTTTTTTGGCTCTCTCAGAAGGCCAGTAATCGTAGTGCCGACTGCGTCTTCGTGGAAAAGGTTCTGGAAAACCACTACACAGCGCTGATGTCCGCACGATATACCGGCTGGTATGTGGGCTTCACCAAGAGAGGACGACCTCGCCGTGGCCCGCACACGCTTCCCAATCAGCAGGATGTACATTTCATGAAGCGATTCCCACCTGGGGAGCAGCCCGACTTGACCACCCCCTTCCGCTTCACCACCATCAGCAAGCGAAGCAAGAAGGTGCGTGCTACTGGTCCCCGCTAGTAGTGGCTAAAGCTAGCACCCACTGTCCTGTCATCCAAAGTCTTGTGCCAATGGCTAACCTACTCATCTCTCTCATTGCACCTGACTGAACACCTTCATATGCTGGGATAACAAACATTAAGCAGAAAGTTGATGAATCATTCATGGGGTTTAGCTTACACCTACTAATTTACCACTACAGTCCCCAGCCAGTGATCATCCATCCCAGTTTTAATTCACTAACTGGACAATTCTACTACAACACTCAGTCCATTCCTGGTAGCTCTACAGCTACCAGGTCAGCTTCCCTTCATAGCCCGCAAATTTTGACAGGGCCCCTGAAGGGCAGCCAATCTGAGATCCGGGCTTGTGGTTCTACAAAGGCCTTTTTTTCCACAACCACAAAAACCACAAGGCCTTTATGTCTCCTGTTCTGGACTAGCTAGACAGTGTCAAGAATTGGATTACACCTGGACCATAGAGAGAAAGAACAAGAGTGGGAAAGGCTGACTGAATGTGGGAGTGGGTGCTTAGCCCGTGGATTAAGGGAAAACTGAAAGGAAAGCAGAGAGGAGAATGGCAACATGGACAAAGGGAAATTATGATCACAGATCAAATGGAACATTAATGGACTGTTGACATGTGACGCACTTACCTGTCTCACTGCTAGATTGCTGGGAACCTGTGAGACCTGGAATGAACGGATGATAAAAGGATAAATGAGGGAATGACTGAGCAAATGACTGAATGAATAAATGCATTTTGTGTGTGTGTGTGCGTGTGTGTGTGTGTGCATGCACCAACAACCATGAGAAAAGCTGCATCACAAGGGACTCTGGAAGGGACCATACAGGCCCTGTTTGAGCCCGTGACAACTCACCGCAGGGACTGAAGCTTTAAGAACTGGAATGTATGAAATCAAGCTGCACCAAAACCAGCCAGCCAATTCACCAAATGAAACCAAGGACCAGCCAAAGACAACTGGAGACCTTCTACAGGACTCCTCCCCATGACTTGCCCTCAAGGACACAATACCCTCAGCTTATACGTCCAGAGGGTGACGAGGCACAAGGTGGGGGGGGAACGGTGGAGAGGGTGCCTTCTCTATTAGCATTGCTATAGAAACGACCCAGGGGATGATGCTCCCGTGCGATACCGTGGATACAGAATGCTGCTACCAGGACATTCAGTGGAACACACCAAAGTCTCATACATACACACAGGAGAAAAAAAATATTAAAGGGAACAATTTATTGAAAGTTATATATATTATATATAAAAGAAGACAGAAACCCTAAATAAGCATTCTTACTATGATGGTTACTATAATTATGATAAAATTATTTCATTTATTTATTTCAGCTCTGTGTGCAGCAGTCTTTCTCGACTCAGTAAACCTTACAGAAAAATTTCCTGTGTCTTAAAGCCTCTTTACACAACTTCTTTATGTTCCTCTCTATAGAAAGAGATCGGAGTTCACAAAAGTCTCCAGAGGTGGTATGCTGGCTTCACAATACAAGAAAAATACATTACATAATTGAAAATATTTTCAGAGCATGTGTGAAGGGCCAGTTGCAGACTCTCGTGATGTGGAGAACTTTACTTTGTTTCTCCCATCAGATACGAGTTACTGCAAAGCTATGGAATTCTGTATTTCCCAAAGTACTTCATCTTACAAACTGGGAACAGCTCTTCCACTCCTGAAGCAGATCAGCAGGCTTTCAAACACCTCATTCACTGATATATATATATATATATATAAATCTGCAGAATTCTAGCTGCTAGCACATTTATGATTCTTTGAAGTTCATAATTTTTACCTCCACGCAGAAGATTATGTGATCACCTGCATTTGCTGTCTGTTTTTAACAAGATAACTGAAAAAGATATGGACGGATTTGAATGAAATTTGGGGGATGCATAGATAATGTCGAGGGGAAGAAGTGATTACTTTTTGGAAGTGATATGGATCACATTCTGGATTCAGGATCCACAACAATTTTTAAGTCTATAAAATCAATGCTAATGGAGCAATTTCAATGAAATTTAGCATGGTGGCTCATTTTTTAATAACAGCTAAAAGAGGATATGCTCATTTTGGTGGTGATCCAGATCATATTCTGGATCACACAGGATCAAGAAGGATTTATTTATTGGGGATTTTGTTGGCATTGGAGGAGGTATGCACTCTCTGAGTGCCTTCTTGTCAGTGTGTGTTTAAGTTGTTACAGAGGTTCTCTGAATCTTATCTCAGATGTTACATTATACAAGAAATAGGACCTAACATGGACTATCAGAAACCCTCGACATCACCTGGAAATTCATTGGGGCCAGTGATTAAAGGTCACCTCCAAGTTATGAAGTTGTTACTGTACATGAAAATTTGGATGCAGGATAGGATAGGAAAGTGGAAGGAGTGTAGTTAGAGTTTCATTGCTCCGTCTCTTCTCGTCTATCCTGCTTTACCCGCCCCCACACACACCACCACCCCCCACCCCCCCACCCCCAATCCTANGAAATTGGGGTGTGGGAGTGGGATAAAGAAGAGAGAGTAAAGAGGTGGTGGGGGTGGTGGTGGTGGTGGGGTGGTTCAGTTCTGGAACGTTGCTCCAGTTCCACTTGGGAATGATGGAAATATTCCGCGTAGCCAAACCCAGAGTGGAAGGTGTATGGTAATCACGTCGGGGAAGGAATGCCAAATATGTGCGTGAGAACGGAGCAGTGACCTGAGAGCTGCAGGAATTATGGGCCAAAATCCCACAGACCCAGAGGAAGCACACACACCCATATCCAACACATACACACATCATATACTAATGGTGCTCCACCAAGCACAAATCCATTCAACATAACTTATTCCCAGAATCTGAAACATTCTACTATGCTGAACTAAACCCAGAAATGTAGAAAACCAACCTCTTTAACAGGCCAACTCCCCCTTCTCCTTGTCTAGAAAATACAAACTGTACAATAACAAGACAGACGTATTATAGACTGAACAACGGTAATCAGATTTACTATGACGACAGTGTTTTTAGCATGTCAAACATATATTTCTCCTTCAGTTTGTGTTTACATAGCTGTAAACACAAACATAAAGCTGTGATCTATTGTAGCAGGTTGTTTAGACTCCAAACTTGGCTATCAAACACAGTCCAAGTCTCATAAACAGATTACATTGTAGAGATAGATGAGTTTATACTCCCACCTGGTGGCCATCCATAATAAACTGACAACATACCTAACTTTCTTAATGTCTTTATGCAAATCAAAATTGTAATATTAAAAGTAATTCTTCTTGACTAAAGGCCAGTTTGCATTAACAATATGTCAGTTATCTAACCTTAAAGTGGTAAGCATTATTTTTGTAATATATAATGTAAATGTATTGAGGCTGCACATCGTCTGAAATAACTAAGAACAAATGTTTGCTACTAGTACAGAGTGATGGAAAAATTAGGTTTTCAGCTACCTGCCTTAGTGCTACAATCCATATTAACACACTTGACCACAGACTCACATTTACCTTCCATCATACGACAGCATTTATATGCAACACATTTACAGTATTGGTTATGCATTGAATTTTCAGTTTTTTGCATCTTTTATGATTTAGTCTTGAGAATCTTTGTAAGATTACACATTGCATAAATGATTTCTTTTCTATCACTTCACTATGCAAGAAATTAAGTGTTTTTGTATTTACAATCAAGGGTTCCAGGCAAAAATTAAAAGATAGAGTAGCCCTTAGTATGAACTACAAAGGACCAGACCAAAGGCCAACAGAGCATTATAACTACCTGTCAGATGGAGAGGCAACAGAGCATTTACATCCACCCACACACACACACACACACACACACAGACGAGAATAGCTAGGCACTCATTCATGTTACAGTTGGCTCAACACTCCATCACTGTCAAGTACTTTATTCACAATAACGTCATTTTCTTCTTTAAAAAATCATTTTTAATATACAACACAATTTTTGACAAGACAACTCCGTTTACAGCTAAATTTGAGCTCTTCAGTTCCAGCTTCTCTCATAACCAAAGCAAGCACGTACATGATGGGGGAAGAGGGACAGAGAGAGAAAGATGGAGTGAAAGGGACAGAAGGACAAGACGAAGTTAGAGGAAAGAATGAGAAAGAGGGGAGGAGAAAGAGGACTACGCTTAGTATGATTTTTGTACTAAGAACCAAAAAACTCAAATAAAATTAGAAAAAAAAAAAAACAGTAATAAAAAAACAGTAAGAAAGTAAGTTAAAGAGAACAAAAAGCAGAGGTACACCAGGATGCTGTATCCAAGGCAACCTCACATGCATGTCTGTCTGACGCTTCTGCTGTGTTCTGCCGTTTCACAAGTCCACATACACAAACACACACGTCAACTTGAGTGTGTGCGCCCCCATATTCCGACTGAGTGCGCATTTCTGTAGGTGGAGGGGAAGGAGCAAGGGGCATAGCAGGGCACAGAAAGAGAAGAGTGAGGGGAGTGAAAGGGAGTGTCAGACAAGTCGCCTCCAACACATTTCTCCCTCTTTCACTCCCTGAATCTCCCATCCATCCCTCCAGTCTTAGAGCTGAGCAAAGAGTCTCTGTCTCCCACATCACAGCTCCAGTCATCCTCTGTCCAACTGTGTGTATGTGTGTCATATATATATTTATAAATATATATCTTTATCAGTGATTCCATATCTGTGGAAACCTGTTTTGGCAGGGAGGGAGGGTTGAAAACTCAGGAGCAGAAGCTGCTTTAATTGTGTATAGGAGGGACAAGAGGGAGCTTGTGACTTTATATATAGGGTCTACATTAATATTGCCATTAGTGTACTTTACAAAACATAAATTAGTAGTAGAATGAACTTTTTGGGAGAGTTGCATTGCTTCTGTAGTAGGGCATCCTCATTAGATTTGACCTGTGTGTGTGCATATCAAGGTACTGGCAGGCAATGGGCACAAGCTTAAGAGTATGTCAGAACAGGCAGGGAGGTGGCGGTGGAGGTGGTGGTAGTGAGGACAGGGTGGGTGGTGGACAGAGAGATGACGAGGAGGAAGGAGAGGAGGAGATGGACTCCTTTCCATGATGGATGCACCCATCAGCCAATCAGCCCTGGGCTCCTCCAATAAAGGGTGCGGTAGGTGGCGCCACCTGGGAAGGAACATAAAGAAGTCTGCAATCAGTGCTTCAAAGTTTTGAACTCAGCATGTCCTTTTGTGTTAAAGCTGTGAATACACACAAACACGCTATTGATAATGTGTAATTCAAAATTATGAATTTCCATGGCCAGCTGTGTATGTCTGCATACCTGCTATCTAGAAATGTAGGTGTACGTGCGGGAGGGAGACCGTCCCTCTGACTGGCCATTGGTTGAGACGTTCAGGAAGTCCCAGATCAGAATGGTGTCATCATGGGAACTGCTGATTATCTGGAACTCATCAAACTGGAGTCGGAATACACGGCCTGAGTGTTCCTGTAAATACACATTTCTAATTAGAAAATCTGGACATAAGTGTGTGCATGTATCTGATCGATACAATAGACCACAGAAAAACAGGTCTGTCACGAAAATCTGTTTATGGCTTGCTGGGAGTTACTGCCACAAAATCTGAATTTGTTCAAAAAGGAAGATGCCTGTGTGCTGCTGTTTGAGACCCACAATGGCTATAATAATAATAATACCCACCACTAGAGTACGCAGGCATAATGTGCTTGCAGGAGCTCGTGGGTCCAGGGCTGCCTGCAGGTCCCACACCTTGATCTTGCTGCAGAGAAAACCACAGGATGACAGAAGATCAGAAACTAATTGTGTCTGTAACTGCAGCTTTGTGTCGTTACGAGACTCACCCGTCATAGGCACCGCTGACAATCCTCTTGTTGTCAAAACGAATGCAGCGCACAAGCTCCTCGTGACCTTCTAGCACCCGCAAACATGCGCCACACTCTATGTCCCATAGCCTGGAGAAGAAAAAAAAAAGCCTCAGCAAACAAACATGATAGAATACATCCCCTTCATTTAGACTGTGTTCTGCACTCAATTGTTACTAGAAATGATAATACTGCACTTGACAAGACTGTTTTTGTTAATTTAGTTTTATGAATGAAGGAAAATATTTTCAGCCTGCTGGCCTTAATCAATGTCTGGATAAAAGATCAATGTTGACTTTAAACTGTCACAATTACCATATAATGTAACATATAAATCTTATAAGCCTATACTAACACGGACAGCTCTTGTGAATTATAATGTAATGGTCAAAATAAGACTCTAGAATCTTGCACACGTACCGGATTGTGTTGTCAGATGAGCCACTGACCACCAGGCGATCTCGGTACTGCAGACAGGCAATTCCACGCTTATGCCCATTTAGAGTGCGAACAAACTCACAGGTGCTGGTGCTCCATACCTGCAGGAATATAAGCAGAAAGATTTGTCAAAACAGCAAACTCAACAAAACTGTCAGTATTTATTTACTGGATTTCAAATAACAGTGTGAACTTGACATTTCTAGCTACTTAGAAATTGAATTTGTCTAAACAAAAGCCGTGTGCACAACGTCAACACTCTGTAGGTAAACATCATTTGACAAAATCTTTACCAGAGAAATAACTAGGACAAAAATTCTTCTCATGAAATTGCTTGTTTTCAGCTTGTTACCTTGATGGTGCGGTCCCCTGAGGCAGACACAATGTACTTGTCATCAAAGTCAACCACATTGACGGCAGCACGATGCCCTACAAGAACACGACGTAGGCTAATGTCAGTAGGTGAGGCCATGTCCCAAACTGCAATTGAACGGTCCTTGGAGCAGGTGACCATCAAACCATTGGCGAAGCGCAAGTGAAGCACGGCCTCGTTGTGGTGGATCAGAGTGTTCAGCACCTCGCCTGTTGTCACCTCCCACACCCTATGGAGAAGTAGAGTGGTTGGCAGAGGGTGGAAGGAGGATAGGAAACAGAGTAAAAACAGAAGTAGATGACAGGTGGCCAAATGATGAGGGCAAAGGTGTTGGAAATAGTCAAGAGGGAAGAAAAAAAAAAGGTGGAATGAGAGGGTAGGAAGGAAAATGGAGATGTGGAATGAAAGGGGAGGAGTATGAGATCAAGTTAGAGGGAAGAAATGACAGTGGAAAAAGATAGGCAAAGGGTTTGGATTCACAGGAAAGAAAAATCAGGGGTTGGCAGGGGGGGAGAGTGGTGAAAACAAAATATAATAAGGTTGAAGATGGAGAAGATGTGTAGTGGGAACAAAGGAAAAGAAAAACAATAGAGACACGACAGAGAATTGTGTTTATTAGTTTTACAATGGAGAGTAACTAGGAGTTCACACGTATCCACATAGAGCGGCTGCTTACAACATGCTACTGAACTCCACCAAACACTGAACACACAACTGGAAAAGCTGACACTCAAAGCTACAAACAAAGTGCCCGTCAAGTTGTTGCTAAGGAAGTGAAGTCAGATTTTCCTTGGATACCGCTCAGCGAGTCCAGCTGAAGTGTGAAGTAATAAGAGAATAAATGTTGAGCTTCTGTGTGGAGTAGCCAAGCAAGTGCCAACACACACAGAGCAGCCAGGTCTTTAATTACTGCAATAAAACACATCCACTATCTACTGCAATGAGAGGAAATTAGTAAAAACCACATTTTTAGGGGCTGCTGTAGGTTAGGGAAGCCGAACAGTGCAAACTAGAAACGGCACAACAAACACCAGTAAGTTAAAGTTGAGGCTCAATACAAACCTTCAGATTGGTGCCTTTATATTTACGTTTTTGCAACACAGATTCTTGTGTGTTGCATAAGAGAGAGACTTGGACAATTTTTAAAGCTTTCAAAAGAGGCCTACAAATTGTTATATGAAAATTATTAAACCAATTCCATTGGCTGATTTGTCATTTTGGGCATTCTACTCAAAAGCTATAACCAATTTCTTCTAACTAGATTCACCAGCTGATTGTTGAGTTCAGAATGAGGTTGAGTGTTGTACCTGACTGTGGAGTCAGAGGAGCCGGTGACGATGACCCGTTCATCATACTGCAGACACAACACTGAGCCCGTGTGACCAGTCAGTATCTTGAGACACTCCAGAGAATGCTTATCCCATATCTAAGCGGAGAAGAAAGAAAAGACCAAGGTCAGGTGGTGAAACAATATTAATACAGAACAGGCATACAAACAAAAAAAAAAAAAAAAAAAAATCAGGCAAAACAGTGGTTGTGGAAAGGCTGCATATTTGGGTCATTGCAAGAATGGCATACACTCACACCACTGTTCATGTCCCATTTCCTTACTGCTGTGCTTAGCTTTGTGGTTGTGTGGTTGTGTGTGTGTGTCTACATGCATGAGCACAGCCATTTAGCTCTTCACTGGTTTTATATGTCAGCCTCCTACAGAACAATAACAATAAATACTCCAGACCCCACTCCCTCTCATCATCTTCTCCTCTTTTTCAGGCCAGGCAGAGAAGAGGAACAGAACAGGCCCGAAGACCTTTTTTTAATCCCAGAATTAATTTGTTTCTCGCTCAGTGTCTGCTGGTTTATCCCAGTGCCATAGAAAATAATATGATAAGTTATAACGAGGAAGAAAACATTCAAATTATAAATCACAAACACGGGTAGGGGAAAAACACACACGTCGTTCTCATGGACATTTCTAGCTCTTTCTACTGCTGGAGCTTAAACCACGAAATGAAATTGAAGTTAATTACTTTAACTAGTCTGTTTGGGCCAATGCATCACAGTGCTATATGTCTCTCGTACGCTTTTGCTGAGCCAGCAGGAAAGGAACAATTTGTGAAACTGAAAAAATATATATTCTTAAAGTAAAATTCCAAGATACACATATAGAACCATTTGTATTCCTATGTGATCTGGACAAGGCTGTAATATTTTTAAAAAAGTTCGCATTAATATTTTATTTATTTATTTATTTATTTTATTTATTACTAAGATAATATCCTGAGCAAACAATACTCTGGCTGTGCAGTTGCCTCCTTAAAAGTTTAAACTCACTTATTTCTATGTGCTTCATATTTCTCACAGATCTGCATTTGCATCAAAAAGAATGGGCTTTTGAATTTGGGAACAGCATAAACAATGTTAAAAGATGGATTTTACACACACCTTGGTTTGGTTTTAAAAAGAGGCAACAATAAACTTGCCGCCAGGTGAAAAGTCCAACATGACCATGGGACCAGTATTACTGACCAATCAAGTGGACCAGCTCATTGTCTGTGAATGACCAATGACTGAACTTCAAAACTCTACAGGTATGTACCTTGATGGAGTTGTCCCTAAGGCCACTGATGATCTTGTCATCATCATACTGAAGACAGTAAACCCCTTTACTATTCTCTGAACGACACTGAATCCTCTGCAAGTTGTGTCTGCCACATCGCCAATTGGCTTCGATAGTCTAGAGGGAAGAGACAAAGAGAGTGAGAGAGAAATATAGAGACAATGTAGTTCATCACTTATTTATTAGTTATGTACAGTCACTCACATAAGATAAGTGTAGGGTAATAATCTTTAACTCTAGAAAAGTGACCGTCTCCTTTTCAAGTGAGAATTAAAAAAAAAAAAATGGTGTAATAATAAATGCTGAAACACTTTACACAAACTACTTTAAATATCTACAAAAATGCTGCATAATTCTGAAATCCATTTAATCAGTCTCTTACTTCTATGTCTTGGATGATCTTGGGATAAAGGGAGTGATAGTAGGAATTGGGTGGAACTTCTGATGTGCGGTTCTTGAATAGATATTTCTCCCTAGGGGAAGAAAAATGGAATCATTGAGACCCGTATATTTTTATTTTTCCAGTAGAATAGACACTCAAGAACAAACATCATGCAACCTTCCTCCTCTTTTTATTTAACAACCCAATTTAAATGGCAGAAAGTGGAAAACTACCAAGCACACAGGAAGAAGAAGAAGAAGAAAAAAAAAAAAAAGATTATGCATGATCATTCTCACCACTGGTGTCTTTCAGACAGGCCCTTCCAGAGTGGGTCGGTGCGAACCATTCGTTCGATCAGCTTCTTCCACAGCATGCCCTCTGAGATGACTCTCTGCCACTCCTTACACACCAGCTCTGCTGAGCACAGCGAGCGCGCATCCAGAAAAGACAGGATGTTCTCTGCTATGTGATCCAAGCCTTGGGCTGCAGGGGGGAGGGAAGGGGAAAGTTAACAAGTTAAATATTTTGCTGTGTGATGAACAAACTTTGTAGCTGTTGCTACTGAATTATAACATGGTTCCAGCCTTGAATCACCACCCACATCTGGTACTGTTCTCACAAATGGCCATTTCCTTGACTGGAGAAAAATCCAAGCCAATGAGAGCCTTTGTGACCAGAAATAAAATGAGCGAATATCACCATTACCAAGCAGTGTTAGAAAGCCCACAGATCAGGACTTCTAAAACATTGTTTTTTGGGGTAAGCTGTTTAATCTTTGTTCTGAAATACTGCTCATGATATATTAAACTGCTGTAATTACAGAAAAATATTAAAATCTACATGTTCATGATCCTATTATGTCTAAAAAAAAAAAAAAATGCATTTATTGTGTAGTTTTAGCAGACACGGGCTAATTAAGAGAGCCCGGCTATTGCTGGGTGGCTAACATTTGCTATTTACATTAGTTAGTATTAGAGTTTTGCTCATGTAAGCGACCAGCTTTTTTCCCCTTCATGGTATCATAAATAAATCTTTAGTTAAACATCTGTTCCTTGTGAGACAACAGTAGGAACATGATGAAAATGTCAATTCAGGATGGGAGCGGGACCATGACAGTAGCTAAGATGTTTGCTAACTCACTTGTCACTGCATAAAATCTTGATTGCCTCAATTATTTGCCTTGAATTAAATTTACACAACTGTGTTATAACTGCGATAATGCCCTCTGGGGTGTGCTGATTCAAGAAAACAATAGACTTAGTGGACGGTACTCTTTATTTGTATTGTAGAAATCTTCACCTCTGCCTTCTCTCCAATGTTTCTATTTCATGACACCTTATTTTGTGTTATCATTTATTAAACCAACAAATGTCTTAAGAATCATCATGGTATTCTTCACATTGACTGTTGTTCAATGTAAATTAGCTTAAAAATTCTTAGTAAATTAGCTTAAGTTATGTTAACTGGACACTGGCTAATGTCCTCTCAGTGCTGATGTCATAGGAAAATTAAATCCTCCCCCTCTACAGAAAATGGCTGACAAGAAAGCAATGAGAGACTGAATAATGGTGAAGTAACAAACTGGCCATTCATTCTGCATGTCAGGCTGATAGACTGTGCCTTCACTTCAGCTTGTGTACCTGGGAGTGCGGTGATGAAGTCCCTCTGCAGCATGGGTTTGAGGTAGGAGTTGATGTGGCCGTGCTGGTAGTGGCACATGCGGGAGATCAGGCGCTCCACAAACTCTACCTGGTCTGCCTCCGACCACTGGTCAAACAGGGCGATGCAATGCTCTTTCTCCTTCTCATAGTTGCCCTCTGATGGACGCTTGCGGGACCCCACCACCGGACCGTTACTAATCTGAAAAGAGGAGAACCACTGAAGATTTATTAACTGTGTGCCAAAATCCATTAAGAAAGATCTTTAAAAGATTCACACTGCATTGAGTTTTATTCTCTGGATATTACATAGAAACTAATTTTAACTGTGGTTAATTTTTTGAGCACTATGGTACTTCTATGAATAAAGAGGGAAGTTAGATTTTGGCATTATAAGTAAATGCATGTATTTTAAATTTGCTGACTTGCTGCATTTTTTTTTTTACTGCCTGAAACAAAATGTCAAGCTTAGATTCAAAATGAGGTAGAAAACATTATTTCAAGCCCTTTTCTATTTAAAATCGGTGCAATGGATTCATCAGGAGTGAAACACTTTAAGTTGCTCTGTGTATATGATGAAGTGGAGGCTATCCTTCCAGCTTAATGTAACTGGTATAACTTGGAAATCAATCACAGCTGAGGTTAAATCTTGCTATAGCACATTTTTGATTATACCAAAAGCCCATAAGGGGGATCAAAATAAAATGCTTTAAAATGAATCATCATGTCAAGACATCTTCCAAATTCTATCTATGGTTTTTACTTGAATTAAAGCACAAATAACAAAATTAATTAACACTTCTCACATCCATAAATGAATCAGTTCCATATTATGCAATAAAGCCAACAAAAGATTAACTATAAATTCTGTTAAGATCATATTTTTCTGAACATTTTAGCAGTTTTTAAGGCCTGTGAGAGCTCTACAAGAAACATTTAATATTACTTACAAAAGCTACTCAGACTAGGACATGTAAACACAAAGGAAAAAAAAACAAATACTGATTTCAAAATTTTTGAGTTAGGAATTACAAACCAGCTACATGCAAACAATTCACCAACTCAACACACGTGCGCACACCTTGAGAACTGTGTTCTTCTTTGGCGACAGATCATCTACAAGGTTCTGTGACTCCATCCCTGATGTATTCTTTGGAAAAAGGACAAAAACAAGGGACACAGTTGGGTTAGTGTTCTGTTCCTCATGGTGTCTGTGTAAAGGGCACTGTTAGAGCCAGAGCATCAGTGTAGGTAGCACTGGACACAAGAGTGCCACAAACACAGCCAAAGAAGAGCAACCATCATGGCTTCTGAGGCGTGCACAATAAAAACACCTGTGCATACATAGACAAATGGAGTAAACAAACTGAGCACTGTAACAAAAGGGATCTATTTCTTGTCTGTGGTGTGGGCTAAGTCGTCTGGACAGGAAATTAAACTGCAGCATCTTTGGTTTGTCATTGAAAGCAGCTCAGGCATGACTATAATGAAACTAAAATCAGATAGCGGCCTTCCAGCATATATGGAAAACAGGAGAGGTAATTGGATCCTACCCATTTTTGGTATGACTCAAGACTTCAGATGATCGAAGTCTTGCATGGTATGCACTGCAAACAAGCTAGTTTGAATCATTTTCAACTTAAAAATGGGGATACATCACAAACCACTTACTGACAAAGAGTGACAATTTAGGCCTACATTTTACAGATTATCTTACAATTCATCTTACATTGATTAAATACATACAAAATCAACATCAGGTGAAATATATTATCATTGTCTATTAGTTGTATTTGGTAACTGCAGTTAGAGCCAGGATTATTGATGACAAGAGGCCATTTGGAACCAACACACCAGTCTGCATACTGGTAAACTAACAATTTTCATCAAACAAGCATATTCCTTCATTAAGAGGAAACATATAGTACAGTCACTCCAGTTCAGTCACAGTCAGATATTTATCCATGAGACAATGAAGGACTAATGTATCATTCACATTTGTGTGCTAAGTCTCGTGTTACCCCTCTGCTTTCTTTGTTAACATTTTTCTGTTTTTTTTTTTTTGNTGTTTTTTTTTTTTTGTTATTCCAGTATCTGCTTAAAAGCCCAATTTGGGAAAACTGAACACACAGCCTGTACCTGGAATAGGGAGAATGCTATCACATATCTATGAATGTGTCTAGGTGATGACTGAGCCAAGGTCACAGTCTGTGAAAATAGCTGCATAGAGGCTAGAATAGAAACCTGTCCATCAATATAGTGTAATAGTCCACCTCTTTGTGCTTCTCCACAGGCCAAAGAGTTGTTGTTATCAACATGAGCTTGTCTCACAAAACAGAATCACAGTTACCTGGTTGACTTTGCTGAATAAAACCCAGAACCACATCAAATCTGGAATATGGACTTAAGTAAAAACAGCTGTTCTGGATTTTGCTCAGTGCATTTATCCAGATAAAGCTAATCCTGGCTTAATGAAACAGGCCTCCATGGAGAGTGAAGAAAAGAAAGAAAGAAAGAAAGAAAGAAAGAAAGAAAGAAAGAAAGAAAAATACAGCAGTGGTGGTCATTAACAAAGCCACAACAAACAAATAAAAGGCCAATACCAAGACCAGAGAAGACATGACAAAAAAGCCAGAATGAACTTGCTGGTGTTGATGATCATGCATAGCAGGAAGAGAGAGGGAAGATTAAAAACAGATCAGCTTTGGCCAGGCAGACAAGCAAGCAAGCATGTAGCCTCTCAGAGCTTGAGGGAAGACCCCTCACCTCAGCCCTCACACCTCCAGGTAGAAGGGGAAAAACATTGTTCCTCAGTGCTGGGTTATTCTCTGGTGTCCCCCAAACCTCAACATACTAGGTGATATTAACAACAATCCAAAGGTAAAAATCTTCACCTTTCATTATAGGATACAACCACTCTGCTATTCTCCTTTCTGTGGCCCAATTCAGACACAAAAAAAAGTTGATCTGCCAAAGCTCTGCAATAAATAAATAAATAAATAAATAAAATATATATAGGTTTCCAAAGCTACAACCCTGTTTCAAGCTGAGAGGAGAAACCAGAGAAAACCTGCGAGCAGTGTGCTTCCAACAGGGACGAAAGGACAACGGAAGGTGAGGAGGTAGGATGTGGAGGGGGATGAGAGGGTGTTGTCCACACCAAGGTGGTATGAAGACTCATGATCAGTGGGCTAAGAAAACTGAAGGGTGAGGGGATGGGTGGGGAGAAAGAGAAGGGGCAGCAGAATTAAGAGGAGAGAGGCAGAACCTGGTTGTGAGCCCGGGTGGAGGGGATGCTCTGCAGGCACCTGAGTGCACACAAACTCTCAGCCACCGAGGAGCAGCCCAGCCATAGAGAGCGAGGCACAGAGCACTGTGTGAAAGAGAGAGGAAGGGAAGAAGGGAGGAGAAGAACCAAGTGGAGAGGGTGAGGGAGAAGAGAAAGGGAAGAGCAAGAGACCAGATATGGGAAGTAAAGCAAAAGAGGAGAGGGGTGATGAGGGAAGTTGGGAGGAGGAAACCAAAGCAGTTGAGTGAATGGATGGATGAGTGGACGGGATGGATGGAAGTAGTGAGGCGATAGAGGAACAGGACATATGGTGTGTGGAATCGTACAAAAAAAAAAAAAAACAATCCAAAAAAAAGAAGTGAAATAAATAAATGGTGAAATTTTGCAATTGAAATTGAGGAGGTGGGTGTGTAACCATCAAAGATAAGGAGAAAAGAGGAGGGGAGGAGGTGGGGGAATAGTGAGGGGAAAAACCAGTATTAGAGCTACACACACATTGGCACAGTGAGCGCAGGAGCACACACTCCTCACACAAGGTACAAACTGATACAAAACATACACACAGAAGCATTATTAGACATGAACTGGGTGGGGCTAGGTAGAGGAGAGGGAGAGGCAATGGGATTACTTGTCAATTACTGTCTCTTTTGTTTTAATAGGTACACCAGCCACTGTTCTGCCATCCCCATTTTTATGAGTGGTTAGTGAATAACACTGGGACCCAAAAACAGAAGACATCTCTCACTCAATCACTCACTCACCAAACAAAATTCTGAATTTGATGTCAGAAACCATCAGTATCTAGTTGTTCAGTTTAAAATGATGTAGTTGCACCACCATTTGGAAACAGAGGCAAATTTAGAATTTTTTAACTCCACTGGACCACAAAAAAAAAAAAAAAAAAAAAAAAAAAAATCCATGTTGTAGAAAATTCATAAAACAGGCAGGGCATCTCACAAGAACTCACCAGGCAGTAATTTTTACTATCTTTGTATGAGTAACAAAGTACAAAGTGACATCAGTGGGTTTTGCCATACAGGCCTTTCAACTGGGTAGGTTTAAAAAAAAAAAAAAAAAAAAAGAAAAGCTTAGTAGATTGGAGTGGCTGACAACATTAGTAATTCGTCACTTAAATCCATTCAGCCACGGGTCATTCACCATCTGTAAACATCACAGTGCTTGGGGATATGACCACTAAGCAAAAATAGTCACTCCCAGCCCAGACATGCTCAGCACTATTAGTAAAATCCATATAGCCAACTGAATAGTATAAGATTTTACTTTCTAGAACTGATTTACTGAAACAACAACCGGAGATTTATAACAAGCAAATACTCAACTTGGTTATTAAAGAAAGTCAGTGCCAGAGAAAGTGCTGTCCAACCGTTTAACTCGTCTGGCTGTAGGAATTCTTGCCAAAACAACTGCTAAACTAGAAATCGATGGCCAAGTTCATTTGCAAGTAAAATTAAACGATATGTTAATCAATGTCTTCTCACCATCACTTTGACCCTGTAATGATAGCTCCGAGTAAGGCTACCGTTAGCCTTATTGCTAGCTAGCTATCAATACAGAATCCATGTAAAAATCATTCGCTAAGCTAATTGTTTGACAATTCTGACCGTCTGCGGATTGAAATGACACGGAGGGTGACGGCCTGTGTTTATTCTGCGTGTACTCAGTGTACACTTTTGATATGAAAATGTATGCTAGGTAAATGTAGCATTTTTAGCATGCTAGCTATTAAGCTAATACCTACCTCGCTAACTGTGGTAACGCTAATGCTATGTGAATGAAAAGGCAACATACTTCCTTCTACGCAGTTTAAAAATATAAACATACAAGTAGCTATTACTTTCAACTTTAGCTAACTTCCTTAGTGAGGTGAAGAGTAATGGACTGTTCTACACATCAAATAGTAAGTAGGCATCATTACAATAACTACAGAAAATAACAAACCCGAGAATGTACGTAGTTCATCGCCTACTAGCCTGTGCTAGCTGCGTCTCACAGACAGGGCCCAGTTAAAGTGGCGCAGCGTCACCGCAGTGAATGCTACCCCGAGAATCCTCAGCTTTCTTCGGCCGACGACTTTTCAATAACCTAATAATTGCCGAGTTGTCTACCAATTCAAACCAAAGAAAACAGTTTCATACACACTGGTTGTCGATGTCTATATCTTGTTTATCAATCCGAACAAAATGCGAAGCATTTTCTGTAAAAGGTATCGATAATTTCAGGCCCTCCCTCTGATTTCTGGTTCCCCCCCCTCCTTTCTCCCCCANGATCCCGACAAGCCGCTTCAGCCCATTCCTGCCGTCGAATCAAGCCTCAGTACTTCCTTCAGTGTAAGAATGATACTGAGCACTTTGGGTGATCGAGATCTCATATCCAAACGAATCTTACCATTAATTCCAATGTTTTATCCTCCATCTCCGGCTCCATGTTGACGATCCCCCCGAAACTCGCTATGAAAATGGAAACCCAGCCCTGCGTCGGCGGCCCGCAAATGCAGAGACGTCATTCACTTCGTTCAGCCACACAGCTTTGGTCGGGCAGTGTCAAAGGGGTGGGTGGGGGATGGGAACGCCCACATAATGAAAAACACGCTGATTGGGCAAATTTTGTCAAAGGGCCGGGACTTCGCTCCTTTGCCTTTTACTGATTGGCTTACCGTGTACCAAGGCTTCCCCGGTGACTCCCCCAAACAAAAGGGCTAATGAAGATGCTGTTGCTATCCTGAAGAGGGTACACCAAGGCAAAATCAATCATCCGCATAGTTTTGCTTTGAGATGCTGCAGGATTTGGTTGGATTATTTTAGATAAACCCACACATATCTTACATGATTGAAATGAAACTGAACAAGAGTGATAATCAAAACAGATGCAACTCTTACACATCATACAATACTCAGCAGAACTTTTTAGTTGACCATTAGATTTGGTGTCGCCTTTCTATGAACCAGACAGGATATTTTAAAATGTCTGACAGTTCATTAATTGTATTTGTTCGAAAACTCATCTCTCAGTACAACAAAAATACTATCTTTAGTGGATGTTGTGTTATCAAGATAGTGTAATAGTGTTATCATGTAGGATGTTTTGTTTCCTTTCCAAAAATTGAAGCAAACTCTTTAATGGAGTTAGCTCATCCTACAAATCAATGTTTTTTTTTTTTTAACAAGTAATCTGTTTTACAGAGTTACAAATAGTCCCTTGAGACATTCTTACCATTTCTCTTCAATGCATCATGAATGACAAACCTAACTTTAGTTTATTTCCTAAATGAGGTGGAAAATTTGCCAGATCTCAATTCTTAGATGATCTGCCAGATTTGAAAATGCAGCTTAAGAATGTTTGTTGTCAAATACATTTACAAATGCAACCAAATGTATCAACGGTGGAGTCTGGGTAGTTTAAATTTTGAGGATCTAATTTTATCTGTTTATTTTGTATCTAGTGGGACAAAGACAAATACATTTAGCTAGAAGTTATGCCAATTTTTCTTTCTATTTGAAATGTGACAGTACTAACTTAAAGGACTGTGCATGTTTGAGCCCAATATATACAATCCACATATACGAAATATTACTGATGACCATTTCCCAAAACATACTGTTAGCGGTACATTTTAGATTTTTTTCCCCCCTACCTCCCAGACTGCTATTGGCTTCAGTTCATTCCAGTACGCTATAAAAATCTACTTGTAGAGACTTGAAACGTGCTTGAGATATGTAATCCATCACAGCAAACAACATGTCTATTAGGTTTTTTTTTTTTTTTTTAACCAATCCAGCACCTCTGCCAGGAAATATAGTCCAAGGGAAGACAGCTTTTACGGAGCAAACAATATGACCATGCCTTCTACAAGTGTGCATAAGTGTTAGAAGATGAAATGCTGAATTTTAATGCTGAGTGTTTCACCTCAACATTTGATTTTGAAAGATTAGGGGACTTGAAAAAACAACAGGAAAACTAAAATGTGGTTTTGTTTTGGAAATTGGTTGTCAGTAACGTAACACATATGCAGGTTGTATATATTGGGCTCAAACATGCACAATCACCAGTATGGTCCTTTAAACATCAACATGAAGAGATGGATCCTGGGTAAACCTATGACCAATCACATTTGGCCATCAGTCACACAGGACTTCAACAATTTATTCACTTGATGGCAACAACAAGGGGGGGAGGGAAAAAAANAAAAAAAAAAAAAAAACCTTGACAGAAGAAGGCATGTCACAGAACTGAGACCACAGCACACAAGGAAGTAGCAATGGTTTTCAGCAGTTCAAATTTAATACTTTGTCCCACTTTCTCTACAGAAACCCAGGTAAAAAAAAAAAAATCCCCCACTTTCATAAAATACAACAGCAGCAGTCACCAGTTTAAAAAAAAAAGAAAAAAAGCATAGAACAGAGAAGGTAAGGACAGGATGAGGCAAGAAAGGAAAATATTTTTTAATATATGAGGAGTGAGTCCAAAGTTCTTCTTCAGACTGGGCAAGGGACAGTGGAAATCTGGGAACTTGCTGTTGTGTTCATTCAAAATGGAGGGGAGGGGGGAAAAAAAAACAAAAAAACAAAACAAAATGAGTCGAGTCCAATCCGACTAGGGGAAGGAACCAGCACTCTAAGGCAGGTATTTATTCAGGAAGGGCTTTTTCCCTCTCTGGGTGAAAGAAAATCTCACTCCTCTTCAGCCTGCATGACAATTTGTTGTGTACATATGAAATGTATGTGCAGGTTTGTGAATGCAACCAGTAAATTGAAAGATACCGTATGTCTGTCATATATATGGTCAACATGGTTGCCCCTCTCACTTGCTGCAAAAGAGGTGGCATTTTTCTTTCTTTATTTCTTCATTCAATCCTTTGCTTTTCTTTTTTCTCCCAATATCAGTCCCCGACTACCTAGTAGTCATCCAAATCAAAGAACTCATCGTCCTCTCCTTGGTACTCCATGCCCTGGAAATCCACCCTGTACCGCAAGATACCTGGGAATACAAAGTTAATAGATTAACAAGGATAATGTGATGCTATCTCATGCCATGCTGTGTTAGATTGGAACAGTACTGAATTAGGCACTGTACTGAGATACGCAAATCCCCATTAGTTATGGGAAAGCAGTGTTAGTATCTAAAAAATGAAATAATTGATTTTGATAAGTACTGCTTTCTCAATTACAAAACCAACAATATAAATATCAATCATCTCTATCTGATTTATTTAACTTAAGGCTATGTAGGCATTAACTGCTATGTAAAGGTTAAAGTCTTCAGACAAGTTGATGGAGTTTAGCCTGTGACATTGTTGCAATCTTAATCTTGGCTCCTATGTTTTATAGTTGATGTCAGCAAAAAAAAAAAAAAAAAAAAAAGCAGAGGCGATTGTATGTGGTCTGGCATGTAAAAATATTTCATGAGAAGATGCACTAAGAAAGCCACCGTTAAAGGTTATAATGGAGTATCTGATTGTTTATAACAATTCGACAATCTACATTTCGACAGGCAGAAACAGGATGGGACATATTTAAGTTAATGAAACATACCCTTAATGTCTTATTCTAGGACACTTCTGTGAGGCGGATATTTGTAGCTGCCAAAAGGCTTTAGCTGATCCCCACAATAAACTTACTGAATACTCTAACCAATGAGCTATATATAGCCTCCATTATTTCCTGCATTGTACATTTTAAAACAGAGACTGTAATGCAATAACCATCACCAGAAATGTACAATCCCAGTTTCACAAACCCTATCATAATCAATAGTGCAGTCACCTCCAATGCCTCCAAAGCCCTTGACAAACTGGGATCCCTCCTGACTCTTGTCTGTGACAATCTCCAGCGTGGCTCCAAATTTCTTGTAGTTATTAGCAAACCACTCCAACAAGGGCATGCTCTCGATCAGCTCGTGTTCCTGCCCCGTCTAAAAATAAGACAAACACAGTCAAGAACTCATGGGCATGTGGATGCAACTTAAATCAGTGCTGAAAATGCAGCAATCGGACTACACCCATGGTGGGATCTGTCCTTGTTTGTGTGGAGCTCACCTCCTTGTCTGTAAAGTGGGACTTGTCTTTCTCTTGCTCTGGCGTTAAATATAAAGTCTTCTCATCTAAAAATCAAAGAATAGACACTAAAGTTACAGCATCAAAACATAACATTCTCAGCAATAATACATTATATTTGTGGCTTTTGTGTATGTGTACCATTCTCTACTCCATTGCTCTCTGCCCCATGCACGCGTAGAATGTAACGCATGGTGTCTAGGTTCTCATAGACTATAAGGATCTCCACTGCTCCCATCTCCAGGGCTTTGAGTGTGTCCTCCACACCAAAACAGTACTTCCCCGTGTCCTGGCTGATCTCATCAAAGTACCGCCCTGTACACAGAAAAAAGGAAAGGATGGGAGAAATTAGTCCACTTTTACTCAAAAGACTAATAATGGGGGGGAATATATATATCTCACTTTAGTTTTTTCTTCTTTTTGCTTTCTTTGGGGTCTAAAAAAATTTCACATGTTGACAAGACGACTCACCTATGAGCTTTTTCTCCTGGATGAACTTGACATTTGACAGAACCTCTGCCGAAAGCTCGATAGCTTGGTTGAAACCATTCTCTCCTCCATAGGAGATGTCCACCAGCTTCAGGACCTTGGCTTGTAACCTCTGTATAAACACACACAATACACAAAAACAAATATGTAGAAAAAAGGTTTATGCAAGAGTCTGGCATTATACTACAAGTATGAATCAGCCACACTGGACTATATCTGCATGATTCAGCCAAAAAGTCTATGTATCCCAGCTGGCCAGGCATATAAGATGTAAGAAGCACCAATGCCATACAGGAAACAATGAGAAGGACTGTTCTGAATAGGTCTTCTTTCAGTATCAAATGTCAGTGCTAAAACTTACAATGTAAATAGGGTGGAACACAAGAAATGTTGCTAACAAAGATTTGTTGTGATTTTTCCCTAAACTCAAGCATAAAGAGAACTAAAACTTGTGGAGATGATTAAGGTGATGATCAGAACACTCACAAGGAATGTACTGACGATAATGAGGACTGTGCAAAGTTCATTAAGTCATGATCCAGCAAAGTGCTGGACTGTATTAGGCCAATTATAGACTATACAATATGACACCTGCTTTAGGTGATTCAGAACATTTCAGATCAGTGCAGTAACAGCATGTTACAATTTTGTAAAGACTGATCGATAAATGGCCAATCCAACCCAATATGAAAACAGCAATATCTGTATTTTTGTTGTACGCTGATTGTACAACTTTACTGTAATAACCAAATGTGTACTTTTTGGAAAGCTTCATGAATGTTGGATTTACTAAATTGTTTTTAGAAATATATTACTTATTTGATACTGCTTATTGTCACATTCAGACACACACTTACCGGGTCAAACATGTCAGATTGGCTGAGCTCGGTCTTGAAATCGGCTGATCCAGCCAAGACCATTCCTGCCACATTAACTTTGTCATTGGACACAAAAAGCTGGACGGCCGTCTCAGCCACTTTCCGGACATAGTTGTGTCTCTTCTCCATTCTTAGACGAGCAAAACGAAGGGCAGACTGCCCTCCTCTGCCTGAAAGACAAGTGAGAAAAGCATGACCATAATGTTCCTCAACAGACAAAGGAAGGACCATAGAACAATTCAATGTAATATTTCATTCATCTTCTGATTATCCCTGATATGTAGATGAAAATGTCAGATTCAGTGTTGTGCATTTTGTGGATCAGTACCATGCTTCTTGGGTAGGTCCACAGTGAACTTATGCAGCACCTCCCTGGTGTTTCCCTGCAGTGTGCCAAAGAGTGCTCCACTACCGTCGATCACAATAAAGCCAAACTTACTGTCATCAGAGAGCAGGGCTGTCAATGCCTTTGTTATGAGAGTGATGGAAGGAGAGGAAGGGTGAGGAGCATGTGACAGAAAGCCAAGCATTACATGTATAACAGAAAAAATTTAAAAAAATAAAACTCCTGCTTCCTGTCTGACAATCAATAACTCATATATGCAGAGGCACACAAACCAAACAATAGTCCTCACCTCAGTGTGGAACTTGTTGTCACAGAGGTACAGAGAGGTGTTGATTGGTTTAAAAGGCTCAAAGTCGATGTTGACTTTCTTCTCCTTGCCTTCCTCTGTCACAATGGTGCCACAGTACACAACCAAACCATTCGGTGGTACTGGCATGAGAGAAAAGTCAGAGGACATTATATTAAACAGATATCATGTCTTTGTCAGGGAATATAACTTTCTTAGGGGAAAGCAGAACTGCCCTACAGTACAGAGACATTTCTGCAGTATTATTCAGCTTATTGATGTTCAAAGGTCACTGTGTGTGTTGCACTCCAAATTCTGCTAAGACATTTAGACTGTGATCTATGCATAAATACAAACTTCAGACAAGTAACAGACACCCTAAATCTACTTTCATGTCAACCTACTTTGTAATTCAATGCAATGCGTGTGAGTCAAGCATTACATTTACCACTTGGCCACTTTAATATTAGCCTATGTGCAATACATTCAGCAGCTGGCCTGAAGGTAAATTAAGCAAATTAGATTAGGGCTACTGGTATGTGATATATATTTTTTTTTCTATTCAGAATAAATTCTGTCCAGCTACACATGAAAACCAAACTCCATCTGTGGGGATTTATTTTGTGTTTCTGTGAACAACTGACAGTAGCACATACCCTTGTTGTAGAGCTTTAGTCTTTGCTGTACAGAGGTGATGGCCCCGAGTACAGAGAGCCTGTTGACTCGGCTCTTGATGTTGGAAGCAGTGCCAAATTCATCAGCCAACATCTTGGCCACTCTGGATATCTGGTCCTTAGGAGGGATGATCAGTGAGATCATACTGGTGCCATTACTATATGGACAGACAGAGGGAACTTAGACTTAATTATGTCTAAAAACACAGTTTAGCATACAGACTGCTTTAACTCTATTAACACGCTGCAGAAATTTGTATTGTATCATAACTCATTGTTAAAACACAACATACTATGTCACCACAACACTATCATTCATATGTATGTCAAAATAACCACAAACTGAGCAGTTTATGTTCTCACTTTCAACTCAGTTCCACCTATTCTTCTATCTCATTTTACAAATATAAATTTCCAAGGGCAAAGAGACGGACACGGTGGGTTTCATTCCACACAATAGATTTTCTGTCCTTGACTGACCAAAGACTGAGCTTAAGTTCCACTGACTCATACTACTGTCTTTGCATTCAGAACCTTTCAAAAGGCAAAGCATACACGCTGACTCGGCGAGCGCGCGCGCGCACACACACACACGCAGGTAGCAGCAGCTAATGGGAAAATAGGGCAAATGGTCAACTGTATGTGACATGGCAAGAGACAGAGCACAGGACAGCAAATTCTGCGCCACAGTAGATGGCAAGCTGTCGCACTGCAAGCTACTAGCTAACACCCACATTTAAAATGCCGTTTTATCATTCAAAGAGGCCAAGGTGTCCCTACTGACAAACAACACATTTGGCTTTGTTTTTTTTTTTTTTTTTTTTAGCTTGACCACTTTGTAGCCTGCCGAGAGCATTATTGTAAGCACCTAACCGTCTCTTGTCATAATTCTGAGGCACTGGGCCATTATCTACACTGAAGAGGCCACGCTAACGCCACATGGAGTTGTGAGATGCGTCTATGGATCATGTCGAAGTTTAACACGAAGCTAGCCGATCCTCCATTCTGATCAACGTGCTTTCTAGTGAAAGACACCCATGGCGGCCTCTTCCAGAGATGACGTCTGTTAGCAATATCATTAGCCTAGTGGCTAACTAACTTTACTGGCTATGTCATATAAGAGGAGTAATACATTGTGACAAGTCTTCGTATGTCACCGAGGACACAAACGTAAACATACCTAAACACACAATATCCACAATAAGACTATTTTCAAAAGAGAGGATCATTGCGATATCAATTATCTGCATTAGGAAGCTAGCAGCCGGAGCTAACGTGAGCTAGCTAGGCTAGGCTAACCACTCCCAAATTCGGCCCAACTTAACTGATCTCCAGCTGTTGCGGCGGTCCACACACTACTCCTAAAGCCATACCGCTACGACCGTAAGGCCGGCCACGATATGGACACATTGCTTACCCACGGGCAGCTTCCAAACTTTTGATCAGCTTCTTGATTTTCCATATCTCCACGTTCCTGTCCGCCGCGCTGGGGTCATCCGCCATCTTTCTGCTGTAATCCCTTCAGCACCTGAAAAGACGTAATAAAGATGAGCAAAACAGGTGCTGTAAACTACTCAGTAACAAGAATGACCGAGGGCCATTGTCCAATAAAGCTGACAAACAATTTGTCACAACTAATTGCCCAGGACCCTCTCCTAACTATTGGCGCGGTATCCGTTATGTCACCTGACTAGTGCTGGTAACGGGACTGACCGTAAGAGAAAGACCTATCCGGGGTATGTCTGTCAGTACAGTGCGCGGACAAATCTCAGGCCTAAAATCTTCCAGGCCCTAGTGCCCACCCAATTCATTATCTAAGACGGCCTACTTTCCCCCAGTTACCGGAAACCACATAAAAACCAACCTTAAGCTTTTTACATGTTGAGTTTATCAGAATAGCCAGTGCCCGTACGGTACCTGCCTCGGACAACGCCGCTCCGCTCCGTTCTGTCTTCAGCTCTATGTCGAGTCTGTGATCTGAGGTATGACGTTGCCTTCCCGACCGGTTTCTCTCTACTCCACACGATGCGCGTGGTGCTATCAACTGGCCTCACATGTGGGAGGTGGTTACAATTGTGGCGTTTACTTCCTGGAAACCACATAGAAACCAATCACCCCTTTTGGCTGGTACGTCAATCATAAAATTCTTAACAACCATTGGCCTGAAGCTGAAAATAATGTTTATGGCCGAGAAGCACATAGATGGCGTACGTCAGTGCGGTTCATGGGATTTGTAGTTAAGATGATATATCTAAAAACTACAGGTGACCTGATGAGTTGAGTAACTGACAGACATTTTGTTGTTGTTTTGTTCAAAAACTGGATTCAGTTTGAGATTCTATCCCGACTTTTAAAATGTCAGTACTCCAGGAAACATAAAAACCTAAATGGTTTTATATTTTTATTATTAATGAAAAATGAAGGGTGACATCTTGTGGCAACACTAAGCATTTCCTCTCAATAAAGTCAAGCCACATAAGCTGCTTTCAACTCACATTTTCAGTTTTTGCTCTGAATTTGATGTTAATTCCACATGTTCGTCAGATAAAGGGTATTATTATTATTATTATTCTTATTCGCACAAAGTTGTAGTTTTCAATACTCAGCAGATGTTTTGAGTTGTCAAACAGGTGTATATAATTAATGATTGCTGCATTTATTCACAGAAGCCTCATTAATTTTATTAGTTACACCTGTGCTTTTCCAGCTATGACAAGCTAAAATGTCTGCTGTGAAAAATATCCAGTGCTTTGATAGAGTATTCATTGTGTATTGTCTGTGTTTTAAAAACACACAGGAAAGAAAGTGAGGATGAGACTATTGAGATAAATACAATGTAAATATCATAGATGCTATACTTAAGCTAATATGTGTTTTAAGTGAATATACTGTACTTGTGCCATTAAGTTTAACTGACGTTTTCACAGAAGCCTGTCCATGCTCTACGTGAAGCCAATGCAGATGCTGGCCAACAATATTTCAAGTTTACCTGCCAGCTTCAGTAATGTGACAGGTGTGTTAAACATTACACGAATGGGTATGTTTTCCTTTACACAGTCAAGTCAGCAAAATTTAACCATCCCTAGCCTCTGAGTGTTGGAACAACATGGCTTACAAACTGCTGAGCAGGCTGTTTCAAGCTGGAAAGGTCATGTGTCTAATTAGTCTGATTAGTGGTACAAAAACTTTTCTTTAAATTAAGTAGCTGGTTGATTCAAGCCAGATGGCTCAGTCATTCCATTGTTATTGAGGTGGATGATGAAGATGAAAATTGCTTGGTGAGATGCTGGAAGAGCTAAACATAAGCCTAAGATTGTAGTTGGAGACGTCTAAGTCCAGTGTAAGTATTAGCAGGCAATTAGATGTTTTCTGTTGGTATACTGGGTTATATTCACTGGTATATCTTGGTTTACCCTTTTTTTTCCCCCGATCATTTCTGTTTTTAGTGGTATTTGATCCTTTAGGACATGAGAAGACAAAAATGATGAAAGAAAAAAACACTTGTACACATTTGGAAGTCACATCACAACATACAATATTAAGTTAAATGTTGTGTTGATGGTGAATTTCAATGATAATACTATAGATTTGCCAATGTGTGATTATGCCATATTTTCAATGAAAATACTGGACTTGAGTATGATGTCACTTTTTCTAACAACAACAACAAAAAAAAATGTTATGCAATTATTTTATTTTATTTTTTCATGATGTAACAGACCTCTTAAAGTACTACAGATTTATTGGAAGAAGCAAATATGGCCAACAAACTTTATCGGAATTAGACAATAAGCAACAGCCAAGGTCTGGAGTATTTACCATTCCCAAAAGAAAACCCACACAGAAGCCACAAGTCAAAACCACTTGTATTTTTCTTTGACGTTGAACATTGCAAGAATGTCAGGACCCATACAAATTTACACCACTAGATAGCAGCATTGGTTAATGAGAAAAATGAACAGCTTTTGTGGCATCACGGTAATACTTTTGAAGAAACATCATGTTTTGGAGCTTCTGTTTTAGTTATATTGTTCCATGAGACAATCAGAAGTTGAGTCCCTGTGTACTTGTTCCTCTAACTGTGCCACAGATTGTTATGCTTTTTTTTAGTTGCTATTTGCTGAGTATTACTTATTTTCTATGATCGGTTATAATTGTTTCCCTCTGAACAAACATCTGTTTATGCACCAAGCAAAGATGATTACTGTAGTATCACTAGTAAACTGAGCATATGGGAGGAGGTGGGTGGAGTTTCTGTCATTATCTGGCACTCTCTGCATAGCTACATCATGCAGAAAAGGTGATACAGCAGTTTGTGCTATTCTAAAATTGTCCTGCACCAGTATCAGCACCAATTCATCACCATCTGTCGACCATCAGAGCTGTAATGATCTGTGCTTGGAAATGGATGGTATTGTGCCGTGCTGTGAAAGGCAGCTGTGCTGGCCAGGACCGCTATCCTTCATTTCACCTGCTCTTCACACAAAAGCATTCAGGTGGGAAATAAGGTTAAAAGGTTGTTGAATCATCTGCATTTAAGCTGAAACAGGTTAAAGTGATAAAGAGAAAAAAATAATGACAGTAAGAAGTATCTCCAACCTGCAGTGTTTTTCAACCTTCTCGAGCCCGTGGATCATTTTAAGTCACAAAATTCTCACAAACCCAGCAGTTAGAGACTTGCCAGGTTAGAAAATATGAGTAACACATGCTTTTGTATTCTGTTTTCTGGAGGACAACAATAACCCATATTAAAAACAATATTTTAAATTATATCTGAGTTTTGATACCTTATTCAGCTAATGCTGTCATAGCTGGAATGACTAATGCTCTATGTTGTTATAGCGGCATCTGCCTGTGCCATAGCTGCCAGGCAGTGAGTAAGAAGGAGGCCCTGTGTGTGTGTGACTAGGCATGCATGTAGGAGAGTTATGGAGAGCACAACCCAAAACAGATACCATTTAGGTTCACTGGGCTCCAGTTTCCCATCTGTAGCCATCTGCTAAAGTGGAGCTGAGGGCAGGGAGAGATGAATGAAGTGGTAGAATGAGGGATCCTCTGGAGTATTCAAGGACATGCTGTAGTCTTTCTTTGCATTACTAAGAACTTTGAGGGGGGTACAAAGGCTGAGAGAGGATGCATCCAATCAGACACTTTGAGAAACAGGCACAGAAATAAAAATGATACACAGATAAAAGTTATTAGTTGCATATACAAATACAACCAAAATCCCCGACTTATTCAAAAGTCAAAGACAAACAATGACTTCATTACAAAAGAAATTGTGATTATCAAAGTTGCATGACACCCATTTCTGTCACAGACATGTAAAAGCTTCAATGCTTACCCTCCCATGAAAACTTGCAACGTTTAATAAGGATGAGGAGACCTCTTAAGTCCTTAGAGGGAATTAAACAGCACTTATTCTCTGCTAATCTGTGACTCAGCATGCCTGTCTCTCAGGCTTTGTGTAAAGACAGAGAGGATCATAACTGTCAGCACTTCAGTAGCTTCTTTATGACTTACACCAATCTTCTTAAGATGCAGTGTATGGATGTGATCACATTTAACTGTTTACCTCTGTCAGCAATGCCACTGTGTGTTTTTGGTGCTGGGACACTAAGTGGATTGTAGCAGCAGGGTCTTAGGGTATGTAAATAGTTTTTTTTTTTTTTAAGTCTCAGACATTCTTGTCACATCACTTGCTCTCTTACTGCTCTCCTCAGAGGCAGAAGGAGATTTAGGGATCTGCTTCTTAATATTAAGTGGATTAATCAGGAATGGGAGTCGAGGTTGTCATAAATATAAATGAGGTCTTCTGAAGCACAGGGTGAAACATGCTTCATGTGCAAACAGAATAGGCTAGTAGGAGTTCATCAAGCTGTGGATTAAAAAGCAATAACTTCAATTCAGAGGCCAGGAAACATGGTCATGTATCTTTTTCTGTGCTGCTTGTTTTGCTTTATATGGACTTTGTGTCTGTAATGAAGAACACATTAAACTAAAAAGTAAAGTCTAATGGTGCAACTGAAAAAGGTTAACCCCAAGTTAATATCCAGCTAGCCTGCCTGCTGCTTTTCATGTCTCAAGGAGCTGGGAGTTCAGCATATTATGCAGCTATAATTGAGTACATCTTAGTTTCTGTAACTGCAATGCAGACTAACAATAATAATAATAAAAGTAGAACTTCTTGGGCAAATAATATGCTACCTGAAGGATGGAGCTGTGTTGCAGAGAACACGTCCAGCTGATAAAGGCTGGAAGACACCCATCAGTCCCTGAGGAGGTACAGATGCTCCCATCACTCTCCCAGCATTCCCAGCGCCTGATGGTACTGTATATCATTTTGGCAGCAAACTATACTGAAGAAATAGAACAAATGTGTGTACTTGTATACATAGACACATACATTTGTTATATGTAAAACATACTTTGTGAAGATATTCATGAACAAACACTTCAACACCTACAACATGCAGAAGCACTGCAGTTTTTCATCTGATGGCTTGCTTTCTCTGGAACTTATTACTGTAAAGCTAGAGATGGCTGAAAAATTATGATGACTGGACTTAATTCTTAGCCAGGTCAATGTTGGCAGCAAAAACACAATCATAGATACAGCTCTTTACTCCTGGTCATTGCCACTTTAGCCTAAAAGATGTTCAAAAGATGCTTATTATGTCATGAAAGGAATGACTTAGACCTGGATTATTAATATTGTTATGAATTATTTTGGCACTATTTGATTTGGATCTATGACAAAAAGTATCTCACATCAGTAGAGAACCATTTACTAATTGCTGATATTGCTGGGTAGCAGAGACTGACTTTTCCTGCCTCTTTTTCTTTCATTCATGACACTCTCAGGAAAATCTACTTTTAATTCTAATGAGTCCAGTGCATGACGGAATCGATGCCATCACTCATGGAGCATAGCGTTAAACAGTCTAAAATCATTATATCTGAGCCACGACTATGACAGCCTCACATACAGGCTGGATGGATGGAAGGACGATGGGAAAGAGGGCATGACAGAAATAAGAAAGATAGTGGAAAATTTTCTCCTTGCTACATGAATCAACTTGGCTACAGAAAGGGCATTATCTGATCAATGGATTTAATACAGTGTATTAAATAAAGACAAAGGTGTGTCCTGTGAGGCACACTTACTTTGACAAACGATGGCAGGACTGATCAAAAATCATTTGGATGAGGAGCATACATCACGGAATGGAATAATTTGTAAAGCTGCAAAAACATGACCCAAATTCATCATCCCAGAAATCAATGAATGTGTATATGAGTCATATTTTTAAAGTCCAATCTGCACTGCAGCTGTGCTGTGACATATTTCTGCAGGAATGTCCATAAGGAGTGTGGAAAAGTGTCAGGTGAATGTGTGTGTCTGCTGCAGGCACATGTACGCTGCTGAGGGATCAGTGTTAATAAAATGAGGACATTGAACAAACAGCACGGGACAGGACATACAGACTGAGATTTATTCTGACAAACACTGTGGAACTGTCACAGTAAATCCCAGATATTTTCAGCTCAACACACCAACATTCCATTACAATTTTAAAATAGTCAAGAAGACCCTAACAAATTCACCACAGTATGCTTGTATACAGGACAAAAAAACTTTAGTCAATTTAAATCAACTTGACAACATCACATAAAGTGCACAATATTAGATCAGATCGCTTAGACAGTCACATTTTTAACTATGTAAAAACATTAGAATGGCAGGTATTGGCTATTTCTATTTGTGTTTGTAAAAACTGGTCTGCTTAACATTTTTGTGTTTGTATATCAGTATGGATGTGTCAATGTCTATTTTGGCTTTTATACAAGCAGCCAGGCAGCACATGAACAGTTATGTCTGACAAATAGATTGCAAGTTGTTGATGACACATGGGGGCAACAGGGAAGGCCAGGAAATGGAGACAAACTTGATTGGTTAATTTCAGTATCACTTTGCCTTTATCCATCTGATCCTTACGTACTGCTCTAACTTCTCCTACTCCATGTCTTCCTCTCTGCTCTGTTTGGACTTTGCACTGTCTTTGCAATGAGTCTAGAAGGACCCATCTTTTCTCTTTTACTTGGTGTGGCCCAAATTGTTTTCAACAGGCAGAGCACTGTGCAGCATCTATAAGTCCTTTGGCTGGGCAGTGAGTCACAAATGTTTGCCTGAAAATATTCACACATAACAGACAAAGAGAAAATTTGCTGAGACAAAATGACAGTTTCTCTCTCTCTCTGTCTCTCTCTCTCTCTCTCCCTTGTTTTAGCAACACAGCGAGATCAGGCAGGCTTAAAGATGTCAGACTCAAGCACACATTTAATATCAGTTATTCCTTAGGGAATGAAAGGTTACCTGTAACATTCACTGTGAAGGAGGTTTTAATGGTTGGAGAGCCCATCCTTCAACCCAAAGACTTGATTTCAAGCCTGTGTGGGGAAACCGTTCATGCTGCTGAAGTCATGTCAAGTCTTGAATCAGACACTGACCCACAGAGCTTTGGGTGACCCTGCACTCTCCCCGTCTTTGAGATGATCTAGCAAGACAAAATTCTCTACATGGATCACTAGCATATCACATTGTAAACAGATTAATATTCAAACAATTCAAAGTTGGTCTAGAAAAATGTGAAATCCTGCAGGCTCCTTTTTAGCAGAAATATAATGTAATTTGAATATTTCTTGCTTCACATACAGACTGTCTTGACATGACAGACTGAGAGCCAGACCCATAATGATGTTCTCAGCAAACCAACCACATTATTACGATCTCAGCAAAGCAAAGATGGAAATTGTTAAGCCAGTGGTGTAGAATTGGTGTAGAATCAGTGAGTCATTACATTACTATACTTCTCATAAACATGCCATAATTCACTATTCTACCTCTGTCTTCTTAATTTTTCTTTAAAGGGAATTTAAAGGTAAGAAATTAACTGACAATAGATGGATCTACAGACAGACATATTGATGGATAGATCACCCTTTCTCTACCTCAGTAAAACCTCAATAAACAGGAAAAGAAGAGAGGAAGGACATAGGTGAAGAAATGAAAAGAACAACCTCAGCTTGGCAGCTTTTCAGCAACTAGACCTTGTTCAGTTCAACACTCAGGACTGTAAAGAGACACAAGCTATAACTTGAGGGTATGACAGTAAAGCAACTTAGTACAGAACCATTTTAATGATACTGTAAGGACACACACAGTAGTACAACAACTGTTTATAATGCAACAACATTACTATAAAACACTATAGTTGAAATGTAGTAGTAGACAAGATAAAAACTGAAACACTTATACAGATGTACCCTTCTGCAAGACATTTGGGACTTTTTCAGTCAATGATGCAGGCTTGGCTTCCATCACAACCCATTACACGACCTCTTTTCTTTCCCTTTAAAGCTGTGTGCTATGTGTCATGATGCTTTGAAATTTCATAACGGAGGAAAGAAGTTGTGTAAATTCCTCACAGGAGCAAATGGTTGCCAGTGTGTGGCAGGTGTAGAATTGCCATGAGCAAATAAATGGAAATAAATGGCACCTTATTAACCTGGGAGAAGACAGCAGTTTGCACTGTGTTGTTCTGATAGAGGGAATTTTATCAAGGTCAAACTGGTCGACATGTTATCTGGAATTATTAGAAGTTTTTGAACAGGATTTATTCAAACATAAAAAAAAAAAAAAAAAAAAAAAAGTCATAAAAAATAGTAGGGGGTGATAAATCTTAGCTGTCAAGATGTGTAGGCCATCAGTTGTGCTTTATTTTGAAGTGTCGCCATCAAATTTAAGAATGGAGTGGAGGAGAAGAGAGGGGAGGCTGTGGAGATGGAGTCAAGGTGTTAAAGCTGGAACAATGGGGAGAGGAAAATGAAGAAAGTGAGATTTAGGTGGTATAGAGGAGGAGGGCTAAATAGAGTGCACCAAGGGTACACAGAGACAGAATTACACTATGAAGACAGGAAATGAGATGGAGGTTAAAAAAAGAAGGGGGAGGAGAAGGGAAAAATAATTGACTGGGGGACTAACTACAATGGACAAGATGAGGAGGAAGGCTCAGGAAAGTGCACAAACTGGGAGGAAGTCGACATACAGAAAGACAGGAAGGTTAATATACAGATTGCGGAGGTTGTTGAGGTCTGCATGAACCCAGGAAGAGTAGTAAACAGTCGGATGAAAGGCTATGTGTCCCATCAAGCGCACACTATTAATTTGAGCCACAAGTCTCATATCAAACAGTGCATCATGGCTGGCTATTACCCTCCTTCCTTTCCTTCTTTCTCCTTCCCTCCATCTCCCACACTGCTCTTTCTTACAAACGCTGAAGGAGTGGCAAAGAGGAAAGCAAAGAAAATCCAGTCATCATAAATGAACACACACACACACACACACGTTTAGGTCACTTAAAGGACCATACTGGTGGTTTTGCATGTCTGAGCCCAATAAAAGGATGATCACCCAGTACAGTCATATTCCAATTGTGTTGATGTGTTAACACACAATTAGTAGATCCACAAGCAGCATAATAATATGTAATATTGATTCCTAATACCAGATTAAGCCCCTCTTTCTCTTACAGGCACATCAATTGTTTTCTACACAATAACAACATCCTGTCACACAAAACTTCATTTCAATAGGAATGCTCAGTGACTGATAACCAATCCCATGCTGAGGGTAAAATGAAAAACCACCATGTTTTGCCAACATGATGCTGTCTTAGTTGTGTCTCAAGAAAAACTCATGTTAAGACAGAAGTACTTCATAAAACTTTGTTATGAAATCAGTGACAGAATCAGATTTATTGTCAGAATCTATAAAGTAATATTTCCTTTGATTCTAGTCAACATAGAAAACAGGGTTCCTTTGTGGTATATCCTTTATCATTATTATAAACTTTACTCAAAGTTAGTGTCTTCTGTTTTCATTTTGTCTTTGTCAATGTTCTTCACTTATACAAGAATTGATCAAATTGGTCAATACTAACAGGTTGACAGCCAATAAAAATAGACATATGGTGCAACTGTCCTAAATAACCAGCAGAGCTGGCACATTCTGCTCATTGCTGCCATCTTGTGGGCAGATTCACTATAGCTAGTCTGAGGTACTTGGTTATAATTTGTACAGTAGGCTATTGTTATTGTATCTGCTTTGGGAAAAGAAGGAGTCCAAGATTTGATCTCTACCAAAAGTTGTAGTTGCCAAAAAGTCATCTATGTCTAATCAGCTCATCACAAATCCATCTAAATATAACAGCGCTTACTACTCAACAGATTATCTGAACAGAGATTTACAAATCAGTCTTCCCAGACTTGTGTATGTGGTGGTTTGCTGACTCCAGACCACCTTCCCAGGCAAGCAACCCTGGAATTCCCACGTATACTGAAAAATAATGAACAATCTTTGGTGTCAGAGGCTTTATTCCACATCAAAACACATCCAAGGAAACCTGGATATAGTCACCTTTATACTACATTTATACAAACTTGTATCTCTTGATACAAAGATGATGAAGCACATGTTTCTTTACAGGCATGTAACAGCAGAAAATACAACACAATGGGTATTGTTATGAGATAGTAAAATTTGAGTTGAGAGCAAGGTGAAAAAATATTTGCTGAGACAGGATTGGTCATTTATTTTAGATGAGCGGACGTGTCCATTAAATAGCCGTGAACACACATCATTAGAAACAATGATGCTCAGAGACACAACAAGACAAACCCAAGGGAAAAAAACAAAGAAAACTAGACAGACTACTTCAGAATTAAATTATGTAATTTACCAGACTAAATCTTATTTCAAGTAAGTGAGGGGTAAGGAAGTGTTTGGACTATTTGGAAAAAATCCAATTCTGCAGTTCCTCCAAGAGGAATAATTAAACTGAAATGGGTAATGGAAATTATGCCTCTGTGTGGCTGCAGACAAGGTTTACAAGTCTGAGACCATGACTGTGCATAAACAACCACACACACAAACACACATACACACACCTTATGAAAATGTGTTTTGCATAGTCTCAAAGTTCTCCTGCTGCTACATTAATTTCCCCAGTTCCAAATCCATCATTTCCTCTGTATCACCTCTTTCAGAGCTTTGCTAATGTTGCTTAATGAAATTTGTTGACAAAGGAGCAGCTCTCTGTCTTCTTCGCTGCATACTGAATTAGATTCTGGGGAGGGGGCAGAGACAGAAAAGCCCAGGAAAAAATGAGCACCCACAGTTACTGTCACACTAAAAAAAATCAAAGCATCTAAAAAAAACACCCTGTGTTAGGTCTCTCTGTCTGGGGGTTAACATAGCATTAATAAAGTGTTGTTTACATGCCTTTTTATTTCTTGGTGCAGACAGGAGAGGAGAGGAGAGGAGAGGAGAGGGAGATGCATGTGCACACACTCTCAAGCTATGGTACTCGTAAGCTCTGGCTTAGGACAGCTAATTTGATTCCATGTATTAGGTGAGATATATGATATATATTTGATTGGAGAAAGACAAATAGCATAAATCCTTCACTGGGCTGAAATTATTATTCATTTAATGGGCATGTCTACCTTGTAGGAATAAATGCTGCTACCTGTTCCCATTACAGTTAGTACTAAAGAAGCCTTTCTGATAAATGGCGAAACATCTTCAAGCTGTTTGTCCAGTCCAATGACTTAACTTATACTTTCTTACCACCTGGATGACTAAGGTGAACCTTCACAGACAGATTTAATTGTGATCACAGTGAGGCCAGCTGTGGAAGAATGAACACTAATGTGTGTGTTCAGATCACCTGTGGACTGAAGAAATTGTGGCTATATTTATGAACAGATCATAAGAGTAATGGTCAAAACTATCGAGTTATATTAAGCTAAACAAGGCCAATAAGTTTGTTTGGAATGCTGCATATGGTGTGTAACATCATAATAGTGGTAAAGATTTCAACAGTAAGTTATGCCATTTCATCAAGCTTTATCTCATTACGTTATTAGTATTATTTTTGATGTTGTGGATACTGAACAGTGTGTTTATGGTATTTTTTTCCTATCAGTATCAGTGTGATTTTATACTGACAGTCTTATTTGTATAGTGTTTTCTCCTGGCTTTTGTTTTGTCATTTCACTCTGTGTTCTATCAACACGTTCTCCAAATAAAGACAAAGAGATTTGTTTGCCTGTTTGCTATCACAGGTGGTAATTGCTCAAAGCTGTACACTGTCAGTGCAATATTCATAACACACCCACATCAGGGATGACAGATCCACAGTCACAGTGTGGATCAGCGTTAATGGGATAATACCATAGAACACAACTTGGAATTTCCTCAAGCTACCATTTGACAGCAGTCTCAGAATGTGCCAAATTCAATTTAGTTTGGAGGATGCTGTCAGATTGTTTGTGAGAAAATAAAACCTTTCATTTACACACAGTATACTACAGTCAGAAAGGTCCACCCAAAAGAATCTGGTTTACATTGTCTGCTACTATTGTGTCATGTGGGTATGCTGCTATTTATTCTTTTTTAGATATTGATGGTGTTAATTTCATTCAATTTGTTGTAATTTACATGTGACTGGTTCTTGCCTGAGCGTTGCCATCAAGTGATTGGTGGCGGCGGCTATCTTAAGACATGGATACTACATGTCAACTGGGCCTACAAATGATGAGAGGCCAGTTTATCTAAGTTTATAGATTGTCCAAATGAAGCCAAAAATCAGCATCGGTGGTGCATCTTGTTGTTTTTGTGCACCAGTTTGTTTAACTGGAAACTGTAATTTACTCCATGTGATCCCATAGTGCAATCTTGGAATCCATAAATATTCTATGACTGCATGTGGTCAAGGAGTTAAACTTTCCTGTTTGCTTCTACTATACTGTGATATTTGACTGAAAAAAGGACCACACTGTTACTTATGTCTGTGGATCTACAGCATCTATGCTGATCTTAAGAAAAATAGCCTGTTCATTTTGGAGCCAGTGTGTCTGATGAAGTCAGGTTAAAATAGCCAAGGATAAATGCTCAGTGCTGAGATGGGAGAGAAGATGTAGTGAGTCATACTGTATATTTGTAGCCTTTTGAAGTGAAGAAATATGTTTTCAAGTTTCTAACTGGCAGATCATTGCAAAACATAATGAAACATGAGGTATTATTACAACAGAAGAAACAGGGGTTATAGAATAAAAATAGTCAAATACAGAACAATTTCTGCAGTATGAACAAATGAATGAGGACTATTCTTTCTGAGCACTGACCCCATCTTCTTCTACATGGTTATCGCTAACCGCTATTGTTAACATTATGGTTATGGCACAACTGGCTGTTCTTCAAGGTGACAAGGTTAACAGCACCAACTCACATGCAGATGATAGAAGAAAAGAACAGTTTTGTACAAATGAAGTTGTGGATGAGCCAACATCAGGCAGTGGGCAAAGAGGAAAACTTATATCATCCTTTTAGTCAAGGTAGGCACATATACAGACCACATTCTTTACTACAGCAAAAGGAGTAAAAATGATTTAAGGCCTTAAGTCCAGAACACTGTGCCACCTTCATTGATGCCTCTGGCAACAAAGTGCTGCATTGGGTGCACACAGCATATAAAGCATAATATGTACAATTTGTTAGTTTTTATGTAGGAAATGTACAATACAAATCAAAATAAAAGTTGACTGATGAATTGACCTCTCCAGCTATGATTCACGAAGCCTTTTGCCTTCATCTACCATAGCAATACTTTGTACTCATTCATTGTGACAGACACAAACCAACAGAAATGAATTTCAACAGGATTAAATAAAGTTTAAATAAATAAAAAAATATTAAACATCAGTAAATTACACACACAATAGGCATTTTCAGAAATGTAGTCCATTTTCTGGTCTGAATTAGGGACAAAATTGTTATGTTGCATTTATGGGGTTTGGTTCAGTTTCACACAGGAAAAAAATCCAATGAAACCAAAATATAGCAGCAAAAGTCATGTCACTCTTTCTGCCCATTGGTCATAAAAAACAGGAAAAAGTTAATATTTATAGGGTTCTATAATATAGTAATGTAATTCAAAATGAACTAGGTGTGAAAATACCCAAAATCTACACCACAGGTTTGCATCACTTTAAGTTTGTAGTGACTCTCTTAAGAAAACAGATTCATATTGCAGAAAAATGATGAAAAAACATTCAGTAGTGACAGAAGGAAAATGAGACCCACACACAGGCAATAAAGATGTCAAAGCTTATTTATGCACTCAAAGAAACAAATCCAGTGGGAAGGAACACATCTATGACATACTGTTAGTGAACATACGGAAAAGCAAACCTACACAGATGCAAAAACTCTAACAAGCGCGTGTGAATGTGACACGGTGACATGTCAGTATTCCTCTTGATTTGGTTTGTAGTTTGTTCATTTGGGCTTCATTTCAGCTCCATCTATCAGCGCCGGAGGAAACCTATCCAATTTCACTTCACTTCAAAATTACATTTTCAACCAAAGTAAATGAAATGGGAGGATAAGGAAGAAGAAGAAGAAAGAGAGAGGGAGGAAGGGGAAAAGGCAACATAAGATGAGCATTTAGCATCAGACACTATTTAGTAAAAAAAACAAAAAACAAAAAACAAAAAAAACCCCATGAGATTCAGTAATAATATTAACACAAAATCTTCATATTGCTATGAACTGATTAACATATTTATGTTGAATAAAAAAGCCAGGAAAGGGACAATAATCAGTAAAGGAAGAGAACAGGACAGGAGAGTGGACAGGGTGGGAGTGGAGGATAAAGTGGAAGAAAAAGTGGTGCTGAAGAATAAATCTGGACTTGAACAGTATTTTACACTATATTTTATATACCTGTCAACATAGTTTTAGTTTGACAGTCAATACGGTAAATATGGAACAATATGATCAAATACCAGTTTTTTGGTTGGACTTTCAATAGTAACAATAAATAAATAAATAAATAAATAAATAAATAAATAAAAATAAATAATAAAATAAAATAAAATAAAATAAGAAATAAAAGCTAAACTGGGATTTGAAATGCTTAACATCTTGCATTCATTCACAGAGCCTGTCTTGGCGTGGTCACGCTTGATAATAAGATACTGAATCTCAGCATGGTTAAATACGTTTAAATAAATTCAAATTAATAAACTCTCTCCATATAAATATAGAAAGTTATATATAAACTTCTCTGTGGGATTGAATCCCAGCAGGAACAAGTAGGTCACACAAACATGCAAACATAAAAATGTGGTGCCAAACAATGGAGGTGACAAATGTGGTATGACCTGGAAATTAAGTTGGCAAGGTCAATTTTGATGATATGTACACCATCAATACATGACTGGGGTTAAATCTGTAGATAATAATCACAGTTTACATGACAGTATTTATAAAAAAAAAAAAAAAAAAAANAAAAAAAAAAAAAAAAAAGAAAAAGGAAAAAAATCACAGTTTGATATTTTCCACAAATTTTTCTGCCTAAGGAGCCACCTATTAAAATATTGAACACAATCATTCCGTCTTTTCCTTTTTTTCCTTTTCTTTTTTTTTTTTCAGTACACAGAGCCAGCTGGAGAAGGAAAACGTAGAAACTAGAAACTTGGAAAACTTGGAAAAGAGTCTGGCTAATACCATCTGCATGGAGCAGCCAGCTGCATACACTCTGTCTGAAACCTCCATTCACAGCAACCAGACATGCTGGACAAAGTCCTGGGTCAGTGCATCAGCCAGACTCACTGGAAAACAGCCTGAACCCGACAGTGCTACAATTTATAACATTTGGTCTTTGAAAGATTTTAATGATATTCTAGAGTTGGATTCCAGAAGTCATTTTGTTTGTGAGGAGACCACTTATTTAACTATGCTTTTGTCAGAAGAAACTTTTCAAACTAATTGTAAAGCTGAGGGAGGATGTAAGCAGAGGTGCACATAATTTTTTCAATCCACTACAAAAATGAGAGCCAGTACATCTATGTTGGTACGCACTTGTTTTTCTTTTTTCTTCAACTTCACAAAGGAAATTGCTAATCACTGCATTTCTCTCTTTCATGGTTTTGCTGCTCTGCTTGTAGAGTGCACATACAGGCACACGTTTGTGAGTAGCGCCTCTTTAATTTAGTCACAGTTATTTCCTTATGCTTAAAAACATGTAGTGAGGATGGAATGTTTGTGCACTGCTGCAGGTAGAAGAGGACGTGTTTCTCCATGTGATATTCTGATATAGGCTCCAACCTCACCATGTTTGTCATTAATATGCCAAATTGAAAACATGCAACGATGCACACATTAGGCAGCTGTGCTTAATAAAATTATCATTTTATGTCAACAGTGACAAAAGGAACTTGCAGTAGCAGAATCAACAGTCATTAAATCATAATGTAAAACAGAATATGACATGCTTATGATGATGAAGTTCTGGTTTCTATTCCTTCCTGCTTCTACTGAGAAATGTGGGACACTGATACTGTTAATCATTTTTTTAATAAGCATTACTCAGCAGTGCTTTACAACTGTAAAACAGCTCACCAGTTTTAACTACAAATACAGCAGTTTGTCATTGAAGGTATTATAAATACCAAAAAGTGCAGAATGATCAAAGCTTTAAAAGCTTCTTCATTAGCATTTAATTGATGTAATACCTTCAACTTCAGGCAGAAAAAACCCACATTCCAGCCTGAGCTTCAAAATTTCATTACAAAAAAGGTTAAGTGTGAAAAATAATTCTCCCTCTGCAAACTACAGTCATTTATTTCACAACTAATGGTCTTTCAGACAAAAGGTAAGGATAATACAGAAGGGTGAGATGAAATACTTGTCTTTTGTCCTCTAATGCTGAACAGAAGCCAGAATGGAGAGCAGTAATTGGATAATAAAAATAGTCAGACTACAGTAGAAAAGGTCACTTTTCCAACAAGCCCAGTCAGACAGGAGGGTGACCTCCAATTAATTGCTGCTGAGCTGGACATGGGTCAGTGGGGTGTTTTTGTACACTAAAAGTGTGTGTTAGTGTGTGGTCCTGTATCATTCTCAGAACTATTTTTAGTTGAGGACATTTTCGTGATCTAAGGCCACTCCAAACTTTTCCTGGCACTATCTGTAAGGTGAAATGTTAGTAAGGTGAAATGTTGTCAGAAGAAGGAGATATTTAAGAGGGTGCCCGTGTTTGTGTTTTCTCACTGCCCCCCATTTTCCACTTTCACAGATAATTGTTTCTAAGAGGAAAGAGGAAAAAAAAAAAACCTTTTATANCCCCCCCATTTTCTACACCTTCCACAGACAAATGGAGCTTCTTGTGCTATACTTGGATTGATTTACAGCCTTAATTTTATGCATGGATCAGGTTATTAAATAAAGATTTTGTTATTTCTGTGTTCAATAGCATTCAGTCCAGTCATACAAAGTATTTTTCATCACTCTAAAACCACAAATCATTACAATACATATACAGTGCTGTGAAAAAGTATTTGCCCCCTTACAGATTTCTTCTGTTTTTGCTTTTCTGTCACACTTACATGTTTCAGATCAAACAAATTTTAATATCAGACAAAGATAACCTGAGTAAATACAAAATGCAGTTTTTAAATGATGATTTCATTTATTAAGGGAAAAAAAGCTATCCAAACCAACCTGGCCCTATGTGAAAAAGTAATTGTCCCCTAAACCTAATAACTGGTTGTGCCACCCTTGGCGGCAACAACTGCAATCAAGCGTTTGCGATAACTGGCAATGAGTCTTTCACATCGCTGTGGAGTAATTTTGGCCCACTCTTCTTTGCAGAATTGTTTTAATTCAGCCACATTGGAGGGTTTGCGAGCATGAACGGCCTGTTTAAGGTCATGCCACAGCATCTCAATCGGATTTAAGTCCGGACTTTGACTAGGCCACTCCAAAACCTTCATTTTGTTTTTTTTGAGCCATTCAGAGGTGGACTTGCTGGTGTGCTTCGGATCATTGTCCTGCTGCATAACCCAAGTGCGCTTGAGCTTAAGGTCACGAACTGATGGCCGGACATTCTCCTTCAGGATTTTCTGGTAGAGAGCAGAATTCATGGTTCCATCAATTACGGCAAGTCGTCCAGGTCCTGAAGCAGCAAAGCAGCCCCAGACCATCACACTACCACCACCATGTTTGACTGTCGGTATGATGTTCTTTTTCTGAAATGCTGTGTTAGTTTTACGCCAGATGTAACGGGACGCACACCTTCCAAAAAGTTCCACTTTTGTCTCGTCAGTCCACAGAATATTTTCCCAAAAGTCTTGGGGATCATCAAGATGTTTTTTGGCAAATGTGAGACGGGCCTTTGTGTTCTTCTTGGTCAGCAGTGGTTTTCGCCTTGGAACTCTCCCATGGATGCCATTTTTGCCCAGTCTCTTTCTTATTGTTGAATCATGAACACTGACCTTAACTGAGGCAAGTGAGGCCTGCAGTGCTTTAGATGTTGTTCTGGGTTCTTTTGTGACCTCCTGGATGAGTCGTCGATGCGCTCTTGGAGTAATTTTGGTAGGCCGGCCACTCCTGGGAAGGTTCACCACTGTTCCATGTTTTCTCCATTTGTGGATAATGGCTCTCACTGTGGTTCGCTGGAGTCCCAAAGCCTTAGAAATGGCTTTGTAACCCTTTCCAGACTGATAGATGTCAATGACTTCGTTTCTCATCTGTTCTTGAATTTCTTCAGATCGGGGCATGACGTGTTGCTTTTTGAGATCTTTTAGCCTACTTCATGTTGTCAGACAGGTTCTATTTAAGTGATTTCTTGATTCTACAGGTCTGGCAGTAATCAGGCCTGGGCGTGGCTAGTGAAATTGAACTCAGCTTTCCAAAAAATGTGGTTAATCACAGTTAATTCATCATTTAACAAGGGGGGGCAATTACTTTTTCACATAGGGCCAGGTTGGTTTGGATAGCTTTTTTCCCTTAATAAATGAAATCATCATTTAAAAACTGCATTTTGTATTTACTCAGGTTATCTTTGTCTGATATTAAAATTTGTTTGATGATCTGAAACATGTAAGTGTGACAAAAAAGTAAAAACAGAAGAAATCTGTAAGGGAGCAAATACTTTTTCACAGCACTGTACATATCAGGAGTATTAAAGCTGGACATAAGCTGATTTTATACACATATGACATATTATTGGTCTCAAGCGTCTCACAAATAGCTGTTCCAGTGTTGGCTTGCCTAATCGACAGATTCTCTCAGATATCCAGCTACAAAATAAACTGAACTATGTCTGAGCCTGTGGCTTTATCAATATCTTGTTCCGCCAATAATTGGGATCATCTGCCAGTTTAATTTACTCACTCAGTCATGGTACACTTGGGCAATCAGCTACACCATACACTGGAAAAATTAAGCAGTTTCTAACCTATTATTTTAAACATTCAGATCTTTATATCATTAAACTGAGTATACTCTTAGTTTATATGACTAATTTAACAAATAATCTGCTGCCACTTAACAACAACAACAAATGTGTGGAATCTCTTGAATGGAAGAGGATCTCTGTTTTTAAATGAGTACATTTTGGTGTGGTATTAATGTTATTTAATTATTGCAAAATCTATAGAGTACAGAGCAGATCTGCTCACTTTCTTCTGTGTGGTTGATGTTCTATAGTATCTTTGTGCCAAAATGGCTAATATGGCTGCTACACTTTGGGAGAGGTTTACACTTAGCTGCCCTTTCTGACAGTGTAATGCAAAATATAATTTCAAGACCTAAAACTTATAACTTGAGGTCTGTGGAGTCTTAAACAAGTTGTGAGGAATAAAAACACACTCTGCCTTTTCTTAGACTCCTTGTTGGAGTCTGTTGGGAAGGGGTCAACCATCTTCTGTTCTAACCCAAGCAGGGGATTTAATATTGTGGCAAATTATTTTTGATACCTGTGAGAATAAATGAACCCATGATAATCTCAAGGAAGGCAGAATCCTGTTATCCCTGACAACAGATGTCTTTATGTGGTTAATAGCTAAATAATGTATATTAATTAGATTATACAATAATGAACCAATAGGCACTTTAAAAGAGCATAATCTTGATTTTGCATGTTTGAGCCCAATAGATACAAAGATATGCATTTTGTTACTGCCAACCATTTCCCAAAACCTACAACTGGATCTGTAAATTTTAGAATTGCTTTTCCTACCTACCACAATACCATTGGTTTCAGTTCATTCCAATAGAATAAAAAACAAAATTTTAAAGAATTGAAACTTTCTTGAGATAAGTAATCCACCACAGCAAACCACATGCTGTTATTATTTTTTTTGTTGTTGAAGTTATTTAATTTAACCGGAGGCACACCTACAAGGGACAGAGCTACACAGAGGAAAACATATTTCTCCACCAGTCAGGAGAAGACCGGTTTTACCAAAAATTAAAACAACCATGCCTTTTATAATCCTACATAGGTTTTAGCAGGCAAAATATTGAATGTTAAAAGTGGGTATATAATGTGAAAATCCATCCATCCATTATCCATACCCACTTATCCTATAGGGAGCTGGAGCCTATATGTCACCTATAAACCAGTCAAAAGCATATGGCCAGTTTTATTGTACTAACAATCACCGATCAGGTAAACATGTTAGTGCACATAAGTTTGATAATGTATACACTGAAATCAAGCTCATAAACTACATAGCACTCAGTGAGAGCATGGATACAAAACCCAGCACACATTTTAATCACCAGGAATAAAGACACCTCATTATCAACCAAGCAAGCACTAAAGCATCCATCCAGCTCAAAGAGGTGGAGTGGGATGGAAACCGCTGTTATTTTTTTTTTGTTTTTGTTTTTTTTTTTTTTCTTATAAAATAATGAACTGGGGCTGCTCTCTCAACTTTCTGGTGATCTGTTGATTGAGTCATCTTAAAGATTTATAAAATGATGTGGGTTGAACCTGTGATACAGTGATGTGAGGTACGTGAGCTAAAAAGGGATGCCTGAGGCAGGCTTATCTTTGTGTGCATCTGTCTCTGCATGTGTCCTCATGTGCAAGGAGAAAGGTTACATTTTTAATACAACACAGTCAGCTTTGATGTTAGCAACACTCTAGCCAAACCCCAGAGAGAAAGCACGCTGACTTCTGAGAGAAACAACAGGCTGTTAGCTGCTGGCAGACAAGGTTGTGGTGAAAGTTTGACCTTTAGTTTAATGGGGTCTCAAAATTCAATGACAGAATACAAATGACTCATAGCATATGTGACAGACTGCTTATCACAATGCAGCCACTCTGGATTTTTCATTGTGGCTTAACTATGACAACTTAATAATTTAGCCCTTTGCATGATGTATGATCAATGATATCATACATCATTATATCAATATACCTGCTTCAGCAGAGACATGCCTAAAATGGGATAGGCACCTACATTAGAAAAGATGCCCACAGGAAAGAGAGGAGAGACACGCCCACACCAGCAGAAACATGCCAACAGCTGCCCACTATGGGAGGAACATGGGAAGAACACACTCACATAGCAAACGATATGAATGCACAAGCTGAGAAATGACTACAATGGGACAGAAATGCCCAAAAGAGAGGACAGAGATGCCTACTTCAGCAGAGACACACCTGCATTTGCCCACAATGGGAGGAACATGCCCACAACAGGACAGACACACCCACATCAGGACAGACGCGCCCACATCAGCAAATACACACCTACAAGAGACAGACATGCCCACATTGGCCCACAATTGGAGGGACACGCCTCTATCAGAGGAGAGACAATGGACATGACAATGGAGATGGACAATCTATTGATGAGACACACATCAAGAGAGACACACCCAACTCACATCACAAATGTTCTGTCCCAAATGTCCTCTCCACAGGAGAGGAGAGATGCATCAGGAGAGACAGGTGAGAGAAACACCCACATAAGGCAAGACACATATCAGAAGAGACACGCCGACATCCAGAGAGAAACATCCAACTCACATCAAAAATGTCTTTTGTAGCACTGTCTTCAAGGCTTTGCTCATAAGGTAGGAGTTGACATAATTATTACTATTAATGTGTCAACATAGCTCAATAAAATAGTTGGCAATTCTAAAAGTGTAGCAAAATTAATGAATTAATAATTTTTATTCTGCAGCTATGCATTTATTTAAGTGATGGGTAAAGTAGCACATAATTATTTTTTAGTATGTGTGATAATTTGTCAAAGCTGTGCAGTAAACACTGCCTATGTCATATCTGACAGTCTGCAGTGTATCCTGAAAAGCACATTGCTAGTCAGCAGCACACAAAATGATGCCAGGGTTTGAACGACAGATTCTTTGGCACACGTGGAATGCATCTTTCCCAGCTGGAGCTCAGCACATCCAGTCAGCCTGCTTCTATTCAGCTCTGTGTTAATTAAGGCACAGCGGTGTGACTGAGAAGCAATCCGGGGTCCAGGCTCCATAATTTTGATAGAGATAATGCAGAGTATTTGGATTGCACAGAGTCCAAACTCACTGCTAAATGCACAAATGATTTTCATTCATCAAAAAATTATTTTATTTTACTTTCCCTCAGCAATATTTGACTTTTCTCTTCTTTCCTGGCCTCAGTTTTCTATTTTGCACATCATTTTCTCCCTATTTACATTTTCAGTTTTTCTTCTTTCTCTGTCTATATTCTTTTCTCTCCTTTTGTATCAGTTTGATGAGGTTAAATCCAGCAAGTCAGCTATGCTAATGAGTCTTTTTCAACAGCTGACATTATGACTTGTCACAGCAAAAACAAAATGCACAGGTGTAACTAATACCATTAATGAGGCTCTGTTCCATTTAGATATGCCAGTAAACCAGCATGCACAATCACAGAGCCCTGGTATTTCCTGCTAACACATGTCAAAATATCTGCTGTGAAAGAAATCTATTCCTCTCTGCGTGTTTTTTTCTGTGACTGTAATAACTGTCATTAGGCACACATAATGCAGCACAGCATTTGCAAACCAGATTTTCAGTCACCGACACAATGCTAGTTAGTATGTTTATGGTTTAGCTATTCTAAAGGCCTTTACACACCAAGAATGATGCTAATAATTGACATGACATTCAAATTTTTCTTAGGCAAATTTGTTGGGGTAAATACTGTATATTTACAACAAACATGACATGATTTTTGCAAATATTTAATATTTATATAGGTCTCCCCCCCAAAAATTGCACTGAGAACTATGACTTGTCATGATTTTCCTTATTAAAAGGAGTAAAAAAAAAAAAAAAAAAAAAAAAAATCCAGAGATTCTGGGTGCATCCAATACTAAGGAAGAGGCAAAAGCATAATTTCATTGTCACAGGAATTACAGTTTTTCGCAGGCGAAAAGTTGGAAAAATCGAGCTTGATCTGATGTGAAAGGTTCCATTAACGGGGTGTGAGATTGAAAAATATTACCAACATGCAAAATATTTGCACTAATTATTCTCCTCTGTGTTCATGTCTTTATTTGCCATTAGCCAAATATGGAATAAACAACACACTGTTTGTATACATTTATCACTATTTAGCAATACAGCTGGCAAATTTATATAGGCTAATAGCTGGGCTTGCAAACAATACATAAATTCTGGATAGGTGTGATTTAGTTAAGTGGACAATCAATGGTAGCATAGATCTCAGTTTGTTTGTCAATGATAAAAATTGTTACATTTGCTGCTGTAACTAGACTATGATGAGCTACATCAGATCTTGTACTGTAATCGTGTCTCTTCCCAATATGTGAGAAACTTACAGGGTAATTTGCAGCCCTGTTGTTAATTACTCTATGTATCATATTTAGCTTGTTCTGAGTAGCTCTTTATTACACAGAGAGCCAGCAGAATTTGGAACTGTCTTCTCCTTGCATTAATGTAGTGCAAAAACCTTTAATTTACAATGTAAAAAAAAAAAAAAAAAAAAAGTGTGTGTGTGTATATATATATATATCTATATATAGATAGATATATAAGTTGAAATGCTCTGGGACTCATTAGTGTGTAGTTTGTTTTGAATATATTATGCATGAAAAGAGTATTCTGTGACACACCAGGATGTGTAACATTTAAAGGACCATACCAGCCAGTTTGAATATTTGAGCTTAATGCTGTGACAGTGTGATCGTGACTTCATAAGGCTGCATAACTATTAGCAGGAGAAACACTGATTTTTAAGATGGGTGTATCACTTGAATATTTCATTTTGAAAGATTAAGAGAATTTGCAAAATATCAGGAAAACTGAAATACGGTTTTATCCTTTGATAAATCATTGTCAGTAATGTAACATCAATGAAAATTGAATATATTAGGCTCAAACATGCAAAATTGTCATATGGTCCTTTAATTTAAAAATGGCAAGAAATGTACATCACTGACTAAGGAATGTGTTTCATCTCCATTATTGTGTGTCTGAAAAAATAAGTTAAATAAGTGAATTACAGCAATCTATAATAAAATGTTTTAATGCATTTTATGACTAAATTTGACACTTCATCTCCTTGTCTTCTTAACTTCCATCTGTTGCAATTACTCAACTGTATGTTCCCAGCAATAATATGACTAATTTATTTTAATAACTATTCAAATTCATTATAATAAACAGCTAAAAGTTTATGTTAACTTTGGCTGAACAATTTAGTGCTATTTTGTGCTGTGCAATTTTCTGCCATTAATTTGACTGAATTATACATGGAAAGTCATAAACTTTAAAACCTCCAAAACCAGTTCTTCTGTAGCAAAAGATGTTATGACAGAAATTTAATTTTGGTTTCAGTTGATGATTTTGTTACTTGATTTTTATGACAATTTAAAACCACTACCAGCAAGTTTTTATTTATTATTATTATTATTTTTTCAGCACTATTTCATTTACATTCAGATGTGTTTCTAAAATAGTAGAAACACATCAGAAAATCTGTATCATTAGAAAGGTTAATTTTTGCAGTTACAGGTTACTTTTTCCATGATTATGCCTAATCCCAGATTTTGATAGCACAGTTAAAGCCATATAAAACTGTATAACCATTTATAACTTTATGTAATTTTGCTATCACACATCTGGGATTAGGCGTAATCATTGAAAAAGTAACCAGTAACTGGAAAAAGTAACCCTTTTCAACAAGATCAACTATTAAAAAAAAAAAAAAAAAAAAAAAGAAAAGAAAAGAAAAAAACACAATTTTAACACTTTTCCAATTTCCATTGATCCTGAACCACCATCTTTCCAAATAGTCTTGTATCTTAGAGGAAGAGATGCAACTACGAAGGTTACATTAATGAGACAAGGATTATCTGCAGCCATAATTGTGGTGACCAGGACATGATCCATCGCAGGCTCCTCACCTGCAAACACTGCCAGCTGTCAGAGGGATGACTGCTGGGGACTGAACATGATGCTTTGGGTTAAAAATTAACCTGATATGACTCCTTATTCTTCTTCAATGGACATTTACACCAGACACAGACAGATCCATAATCATGACTCTATATTCTTTTCCCTAAAGGACTGAGTTAAACATAGAGTTGATTAAAGTGGCTAAGGAAAGGAAGGAGGCTCTCTCTGAGGTTTAGTGACTCACTGCCAGTTATTTTTCGTTCTTAGTTTACTCTCTTTTTCATATTTCCTGCTTTCTCTTTATTTCTTTGTTATTTACCCTCCAATCTTCTTCTTCATCTTCTTCTTCTTTTGGATGCTCCTGTTAGGGTTCGCCACAGTGGATCATCTGTTTCCATCTCTCCTTGTCCTCTGAATAGGAACCAATCAATGGTAGTAATTGGTAGCGTAGTTTCCAGCGGCACCCTGCTGACCAACAGCACAGTGGCAGCCATCAGCAGCCTGGGCCTCGACCGATCCAGAGTGGAAGTCTGACTTATGATTCGCATATTTGCTTTGGCATAGGTTTTACATTGGATGCCCTTCCTGATGCTTCCCATTTACCCTGGCTTGTGACTGGCACCAGGGATGCACTGGCTTGTGCTTTCTCAGTGGCTGGGTGACCCTCCAATGATCCCATTTATTTATGTTTTCCCTTTCAGTTACCCTCTCAATAAGAAATCTCTCAAAGAACTATCCTGTTACCTTCATTTTCCTATCTCTCTTTTTTCCCTCTCGTCTTCCCCCAAGCATGACTTGACATCTTAACATTTAGCTTGGAGACAGTCATAGTTTTTAACTGAAGCCTATTTTCTTAAGTTTGACTTCCTGTGATCTCTTTATGTTGCCTGAGGAACAGAAGCACCACGACCCAGCGTGCACACAAACAAACTCACACACACTTGAATATTTTATTTTGAACATCAATATGGACTCCTTGTAACACCATAAATAATACAAATGGCATTAACATTACCAAAAGGGTGCAAAACCCATTTTTTCCTCATTTATGGTTACTAGATGATGGTGGGCAATAGCTTCCTGGCACACAGACCATTTTCTCTCTCTCTCTCTCTCTCTCTCTCTCTCTCTCTTTCTGTGTGTGCGTGCGCGAGAGAGTGCATGTGGCATGTTTCAGCACAGTTTACACAGCAGAGTCATAGCTGTATTGATTCACAGCTTCATTTCAGCTGAGCTTGTTTGTTGTGGTTCTGCCTTGTAAATCAAAAGTGCATTACAGTAAAATCAATTTTGGACCTTCAGTATACTTTTGGTAGCATTTGCTCCTCAACTAATTGCATCATTTCTTCAAACAGCCTTTCATGTGGACAGTGAATATACAGTAAATGATGATAAGACTACAATCAGCATAGCTACTGAAGTGGCCTTAGAATCTGTAATATGATTTAAAAAACAAACAAAAAAAAAATAATGGCCACCTTATTCATGATATCGGTTTCATTTGACACACTCAGTGTTTAATGAAAGGCACACAGTCTCTGATTCTAAGCCTGTGAGGTGCTTTATATTCTTTGATTTCTGTTTTATTTAGTCTCTCTCTCGTATTCTATTTCTTAAGTGTTCTCTTGCCTTCTTATGGAGATAAAACATTATGACATTAAATTCACTAAAAGGGAGAGAGAATTGATGGTAATGTAAAAATTCATGGAGGGATGGAAGGTGACTCAGAGACATACTTCTCTTTGCATGGAGAGACATAAACGACACAACATGAAGACAGGAGGTTGATATTTCTGTGATAAGGGATGCAACTCAAGTCAATAAAGTCAACAAAGAGTCAATGAAGTTTTTTTTTTTTTTTTTTTTTNTTTTTTTTTTTTTTTTTTTGGTTTGCATACAGAGTTTACAATAGACAGTAAAAAGACATTAAAATAAATTTACCAGATGTAACAGCATATTTTAAGCATAACTTTCAAGCAATCAGCAACACAATGGTGCAATAAAATCTCTCCTCCATATAAAATAGTGTAAAAATGCAAGTGCAAATTAAGCCATTTGTTTACACAGAGAGTTTTCAGTGTACTCTTTATTACCATGCACTGGCTTTTTTGTTTGGCTCCTTGTGCCAGTTTGGCTCCTGTGCTCCTGGACTGACTGCATTAATGGAGCACTGCCTGCTATTTGCAATCCCCTCTTTGACTCCCTTCACCAGATAATACATTACAATCACAGCCTTGCAAATCTGTCAGACATGCCCCATATACAAGAACCCAGAATGAATATTGCCTTGCTGACAGGACAACTCTTATCTGCTGCCAAGAATTCTCACTCCCCTCTTGTCTATGTGCTCAGGGTTAAAGGACTTTTCAGGATAACAAGCGCCACAGAAGGGGCAGAGCATGAATGCAGATGCAAAGAATGAGTTAAGAAAAATCAGAGTGAAGAAATGGCCTAGGGGAACACAACATTTTTATCATTAGCTGCACATTGGAATCAAGGCAGAGTCTAGAAAGACAAGAGGAGAGGAGACCTGGCCAATGAACACAATGATACAGGAGATATGACTGTTTTTCTGTACTTGTATTCTTTCATTTTTCTGTTTTCATGAGCATGTGAAGTTATTGAGAATGAGTCTGTCTTCCTCATCACCACAAATGGAAAATAAAATAAATGTCAGGACATGGCTGACATTTTAATGACTACAAGGCAGCTGCTCCAACTAGAAATTGCCATAGTCAGTCATACCTGAGGGGTGGAAAAAGGGAAAAGGTGATAACTTGTCTGTTTGATATGAAGTATGTATTTGTGTGTGTGTGTGTACAGGCATGTTAAATGATTGTGTGATCCCAGGGTGTACAATCCTTGTGATTCGGAGCTGGCAAGTTGATTCATATAACAGCAGATGATGAGTGTGTTGATGTCCCAGTTTTCACCTAAATGGCAGAAAAAGCTAGAATGTGTAACCCTAATAAAATGGTTAATAGTGCATAAGGTGACAGAGATCAAAAGATTTCAATATTATATAAGCCACCTCTCAAAACAACCCCTTATCTGACTGATGACCTTTTTCAGGAAGGTCATTGATAAGCTGACAAGCTCTTTTTTTGTTCTGTTTATTTACTAATTACCAGAATCAGTGTGGTTTGTGATCCCTCCTCTCTCTCTCTCTCTCTCTCTCTCTCTCTCTCTCTCTGTGTCTGTGTGTGACTGGGGGTAGAGGTGGGGGTTACGCCTTTCGTCCACAGGCAGGAAAGTGGGAAATAAAGATAAATGAAATAGGCAGTGTATGAAGTATGAGCTAGCTAGGTTGTGAATTTAGACACGTAACAGTGTTTCGTTTTCTCCAGCTTGGGGGGAAATGCTGTGCTGGTTCAGCCTGGAAGAGATTTAAGTGAATCATTGAGGTTTGTGAGACAAAGTAGGACAGTTTTTTTTTTGTTTTTTTTTAATCTGTGACGCACCAGGAGTAAATTCAAAAGCCATAGTGAAAGCAGAGGGGGTATACACAGATGCTCCGTTCTGATTTTTTAAACAAAAGGATAAAGACTAAAACTTAACCAAACCAAACTGTGGGAGCCGGCTGCTAAAAAGGGCAAGACAGACCAGAGGGGGCAACAATCCACACTGGCCAAGAAGAAAGGATGATTGGAGACTGGCACAGCTAGGAGGGTAAGCCTCACCTCTCTGAGGGTCCAGATCAGTTTTATTAAATGTTTTGTTTGCTTTTTTTTTTTTTTTTTTTTNTTTTTTTTTTTTTTTTTTGACATCCAACAATAATTGTGGCCTTACACCCTTTTGCTGCCAATTAGCATTTATCAGCACTTGCAAATTAGCATTTGGCATGTAATATCTACAATCAAGCTTCATAAAAACAGCGCTGCCTCTAAGCTTTGATATTATCTGACATCAGCTTCTCACAAACTAGCCGCAAGCTACACTTTTTTTTTTTATCCCATCTTCTCCTATCTTGTGCCCAACAATTTCTTCCCTCTTTGTTAGAAGAGGCAGATGTGTTACAGCTGCCCTGTCCCTAAATGTGAGGTATTACCTTCATTCACAGATTGCCACATGCATGCACATGCACACACATGCACGCACAAACACATACTTAACTGTAGTTGCTGCAGGCACCGTCAGCTGCATGTCAAAATAAATGAGCTCGCCAAGAGACCATCACCATAGAAACACAGTAATATTGGCATAATGTAATAGCAGCTAAATGAAACACAACAAACAAACACATACACATATTGTATAATTTAAATTATTTCAAGAAAAAGTTGCTGTTTGACATCCAGAGCATCCCTAATATCACAATGAAACCACTGACCGTGTCTTCCAAGTGGGTAAAGAAAACTCGGTTCCACAGAACGACATTTATTGGGGTAATTGTGTTCATGAACTCTTGATTACAACTATCCAAAACACAACTGATGCAATGAGAGCATGTCTTCATACTCTCATTGCATCAGTTGTCTTCATTCTCAGGGAAGAAGAAGAAGAAGAAGAAGAAGAAGAAGAGTTTGCTGGACCTGCCAGAAGTACACAATCCCAGTTTACTGAAAAAAATCAATGATCACAGTAAACAAAGTGGCTCTGACAGACATAACAGTCAGTGCTACGACACAATGGATGCTATTCCAGAACACTGACCAGGGATCTTCTGGAACATCAACTAGGATACTATGGTACCATAAGTATGAGAGACTCAGCGATGCTTTTGCTGGAGATATTAATAGCATGCTCCTTCAGAAGGAGAAATTGTCACCAAAAAGTAATTTGTGTTTGTGTTGTGGAAATGACACAGATGTCATTTGCTCTAATTCCTATAATCTTCATCGTACTTGAGGTGGAGGGAATGCAAGCAAGGAATTTGCAGAAGGAAGCCCACAGTTCCTATTCAAGATAGTCCATGTAAAATCATTGTGAACCTGAAGGTACCCAGCAAACAGCCATATGCAACTCAAAGGCAGGAGAACAACTCACTCCTGAAACATTTATTTTTTTTTTTTTTATTCATACGCAGCACATTTGCAAATCTATATTAATTTTCAATCTGTGTTGGGTTGGCTGCAACTCAAATAAACAAACAAAGGTTGACCCAGAATATCCAGTATCCATTATAATTATGGCTAATAACGATCATATCTGTCACAGTCTTGCTGTTGAATCAGATGCTGTCTGATTTTTCACAGGCAAACACAAACACATATTGAATTACTGCATGCAGATATGCTAACAACAACAACAACAACAACAAAAATACTAGGAACGTATTTTTGCCAAAGACTTAAGAAATGCTCCAAAATATTGTTTGGGCATGAACTCAAAATGGGAAAAGTGAAACCAGGCAAATATTTAAAATATTTATTTCAGCAGTGCACGAGAAGCTGATGAAACAATAGAGAGGAAAGATAATGAGCAAACCTTTTGTTAAAGCATGTGTGGAATACTGTTTGTACGCAAATTACAATCAGATCAATAGCACAGGCTTGGACACCAAATGGTTAATCTAAGGATCTCTTTGCATCAAAGAAATGTTGAAACAGAGATAAAGTAGGCATTAAAAAAACATAGCCATGGGACAGAAATTGGATAAGACTGGATAAGAAGAAGGAATGATCAGATACAGGAAAAAAGGAGAAACAACATAAAGAGAATCCCATAAGAAAGAAAAATAACTGTTCATATTGGAGCTGAGAGCAACTGAAGTAAGGTGTTGTCCTCTGGCTATCTGTTTTTTTTTTGTTGTTGTTGTTGTTGTTTTTTTTTTTTTNTTTTTTTTTTTTGCTGTGGTGTTTTATTTTTTTTACTTTTATGTCACAGATTCCATCTTGTCCTTCATCTGTCTTCTTTACTCCCATCACAGTAAAGCCTGCTTTCATGAAAGTGACTCTTTAATCTCTTCCATCAAAGCAGTCACTTTTATTAAAATGGTTAATATTTATTTGTTGTTGTATAGGGAGAGAGCTTAACTATAAAGAGATATTGCGGGAAGTTGGAAAAGGTTCAATCCATAATGGCACAACTTGTCCTTTCCCCTTAATTTTGTGTTATCTCCAGCTCAGCTCATTTGCCCGTTTCCACCCAGCCACTTTCCCCACTTCAGCAGAAACTGTAACGGTGAATAATGACGTGTTCTTTTAGCTACAAAGCCTCATAAAATGCCTCAACAGACTAGACCTTGCAGCCACCTTCCCACTGAATCATAGCTTCTCCATTTAATTGCTCTGTTCTCCACTTTTACTCATTTTACCTGAAATATTTGAAGCTGGAATCAATTTTTGGTTTTGGAATAATGTTTTGAAATAGCCGTTTCAAATGAACAGCAGAGCATTCAAAACTTTGGCAAGACATTTTTATGTTTTTGATATAAATCGATACTTTTATTCACCAAGGTGACATTAAATTGATTTAAATATATAGCCAAGACATTAATAATGTTGCAAATGACTGTTACTGCTGGAAATGACTGATTTATAATTAATTATTCACATATAACTGCAAAGCCCCATTTTCAGCAGTCATTACTGTAGTGTCCTGATAATACACTCTTTTAGTTATCATAATTAACCATGTTTTATGCTATTCAGCTATTATAGACACTGTAGTATTATGCTAACACACCTGAAACCCATTATTCTGTTCAAATAAGCAGGTACATTGTCTTTACTAGGGTTGCAAAGCACTGGCATTCCTTTTTTTTCTTTATTATTATTATTATTATTATTACAATTATTATTATTATTATTATCATCATTATTATTTTATTTATTTATTTATTTATTTTTAAACAAATTTTCAATTAAATCCCCCAAATCATATACATAAAACAAACAAAACAAGAACAGGACAAACAAAAACATAATAATAAATAAATAAAAGAGAAAATCATATTGACTGTGGGCATGAGAGGACATTAAATATGTTTACATATAAAATATAAAGAATCATTTTCCAGCAATAAGGTCAAGAAATGGGTTCCAGATTTTCAAAAAAAAAGTCTTCTTTTCCTGAGGTTTGAAGTATAATCCGTTCATAGCTGCAGATAGGTACTGGCATTCCTAAAGTTCAATTGTGGATTCAAAAATTGCTAAAAGAAAACAGTTTTCTCAACACACTTAGTCAATTGTTTTGTCTACATATTGGAGCCACAGCAACATGCTGAATGAAAACAGCCACAATTGAGTCTGACTAACTTATTTACAGAATTTAGCTACTTTCCAAAAATCACAACAATTATCAAAATATCAGTGTGACTGATTTGTTTCTACATATGCTTTGATGCAGATCTGAATCCAGATGCAGCTCAAAACTTTAAAACATCATTACATTAACATATGGCTTCAAATTCAAACTCTTCAATTATTACGAATAAATCATATGTTCAAAATGTACTGGGTCTTTATCATTCTTGCTTTTTCCACTCTGTGACCCATCTGTGTTTGTGTTCCAGCTCAGCTATACATACTCACAGATGAAGCTACAAAGACACTTGCCTTGGTCTCTGGACTTGGCACAAGCCCAGCTCTTGAAGTCATCACCCTGAGTGAAATCAGTGGAACAAAAGCATCAAAAGAAATGTTGGCAGCACTGAACATACTGTGTGACAGAAAAAAAGAAAAGGAGGCAGAGTGCATGTGTGTGTCAGACTGCAAATTTAAATGTGTGCATGCCTCCCACATTACAATTTAATTCTCTGTAGATCACCAGGCGGTTGAGAAAAAGAATGAACATGAAGATGTACAGCTTTTTTCTCGCTATCCATCTCATTTCTCAATCATTTCCCCCTCATCAAAGACAAATTAGCCTTAAAGATTAATCAGTAGCAATAGCAGCATCATATTATTAAAACACAGTGTGCATAATCATGCACAAGAATATTCCTCCCACAGTGCAAAGTGTATCTTAGACTAGGGCATTGTGAACTTGTTGGCCAAGTGGTGGAAGGATGACACCTGGAGACTGAGCTTCACCCGATGGAACAGATTTTTATTTTGTTCACCAATCTAGGAAAGTGGCAGTATTTACAGGTGAAGGTGGTTTAGAAAATAACATAAGGAAAATCAACTAACAAAGAAAAGGAAAACAATTATAGCTAGGCCCATGGCTACTGAGCACCAGCACTGGACACAAGTCAAGCTACAACCTAAATACCATTATAGCTATTAAATACCTTATTTCCCTATTTCTGTCAGCAGATGTACATAAAACAGAATGAAAGGTGAAAAGGTGTAGGTGTGACCAGTGTGTGTGACATACATCTCTAGAGGACAATATCTCTGTGGCAGCCATATTAAATGAATTTGCCTGACTGAGATAGATTTGATTGAAAAAAAATGAAGAAACCTGATGTGATGTGCTGCTCTCAAAATAATCAGCTTGGCTTATCATGGTCCTCAAGTTCAACAGGGGGATTTTAGAGACAGACTACAGCGATTTGTTCATGGAATCATCTCGTTATAACACTGATCTGTTCCACTGAGATGAGACAAATCAAAAAGAATTAGCCTCCAATTACACTCTACAAGCAAGTTAGTCTCTTTTCATCCATCATCCTCCATGAGCTGCACATGCAAATGTTTGAAGTTAAATACTGATTAGAGGATTTTACGCTGAAAATGAGCCCCCTATCCAGACACCTACACCACCAGTCATCTATCTAATGCAGCTGTCCCTGCTTTTTCTCCAAGAGTACCTTGTTGGCGTAATTACAATAAAATTGGTGTATAATCAAAGTGCAAGTGCCAAGCCTGAATGAGTTTAATTCAAAGTTAACCTGTGCTACAGTTGGAGTCTAGCAAACAAGTTTACTATTATGACCCTGTGCAGGCTTATTGTTATTCAGTATTATGTGCGTCTACATGACAACAAACTTGATGATGGAATATACTGGATGTTCATGCAAGTTACAGTGATAAGGTTAACCAATAGGTAGTGAAACCTTTGCCAAGGAAATAGCATAAGTGAGTCCTCAATAGTATGTTTAGTTTAGCAATGTGACAGTTGGCTCCGAAAATTCAGGATGAGTGTTTTATTCTTGACAATGCATCCAGAGACATATGTCAGCAGGCAAACTGCTTCATCATCTACAGCTGGATCCAAATCATTACCCACAGTGAAAGGCCTCCTAGCTCATCAAAGCAGCTCAGTTGGCTTGAGCCTAGTGAAAAAGCACACTCCCATCCCCACAGAGAGACCACAAAGCAGTGTGGTCAGTGCCAAGCTCTGCCCTTTCACAGCTCACCACCCAATCATGCTATTCATTCCATTCATGTATAGACTGTTCTCAACAATTTGTCTCTGCTGCCCCATCTCTTTTTAGGCCTCATTTGGATTGACTCCTTTCCTCAAACTTCCCCTTATCTCCCCAGTTATCTCCCCATTGGTGAGCTTGGAACTCTTCACCAATTCAGTATGATCAGTTATGGTGGTCTGTTGCTGGCTGTATCGAAAACCAACACTGAAATACCTGTTCACCCTGCAGACAAATAAGAGCATTTTCAGACTTCATTTGCTCTGGTCTGAATCAGTGACAAAAATGTTGTATTTGCCACTTGGTTCAGTTTGGTTTTAACCAGAAAATAATCCAAATGAGAGTGAGAGAGATGAGCGATGCATACTGATGCCACATTGGGAGAAAACAAGGTAGAAAATTTAAGAATTTATCCAGAAAAGGCAATACTGACTTACTCAGTGTCTCATTTCAGTTTCTAAGTCAAGCAAAACTATAGTATAATTCTGGTCATTTCTCCAATAAAGGACCATACAAAATGAAAAAAATAAAATAAAAATCAGTAAATAAATACATATGCAAAGGGATTTATGAACTCCACACTTCATTTAAGTGATTTACAGAGATAAATGGAAGGAAGATAGAACAGATGAAAGAAAGAAAGGTCAGTGATAATGGGATATGTGATGTCTGTCACATCTATTAGAACCTCACGCTGTGTCTTTTCGAATCCATAGCACACACATAGCAATGGAAGTATTAGTCCAATTAAATGGCTCTTTAAAAGAAAGATCTTGACTGTATAATTGTGCATTTGTGACATAATGGATCTAAAAAGCATGAGGGTGAGAATCATAGCACACATATGAAGTTTTAATGTTTTTTTTTTTTTTTTTTNTTTTTTTTTTTTTTTTGGCATGTTTGTTTTATTTGTGATTTTAACCATCTGGACAATAAACAGTGACATTCAAGCTGAGGTTCCCATACAAGAGACATTTTCTCGATTTGATGTTACGACCAAAGTGATTACTACTAACCCTCTTATTATTCTGCCTCAGTCTGAGAAATGACCTTTCTTTTCCCAGAACCTCCATTAATATTTAAGTGTGCTCATCTCAAAAGCATTAAAAGGCTATTTAGCCCACCCTGACTCTGCCCCAATGTCATGCAACCCCTTCAAAGTGATTACAAGGAGATAAATCTGTCTTTTGTGATCATTTTCATTTTATTACCCCTTTCTGGTTCCTCTCTCAAAACTAATAAATAACACAGTTGATCTATAACTGTTACTAATAAAAAAATAAGAGTTACAGCAGTGGGTGGAAGAAATGTATTTTATCCTTCTCCCTCTGAAATCGGGACATAAAGGAATAAGATTTTCTTCTGTGGAAATTAATGGCTAATATAGAGCAGGATGACTATCACTGTGGCATTAGCCAGGCTATTTAAGCTAAGCAGACTCTGTATGATTTAAGTAATCGTGTATCTTAGCACTAATTCACAGTGCATGTTTGAATCAGCTGCAGTTTGCCATTTCTATGCTCAAAGTGAACGACACCTCCAGAAAACTTTGTCTATTAACAATTTCTAATAAAGCTTTGCTTCTATTCAGAACAATATAGCTACATCCATGTAATGTTGACACAGAGAAAGAAAAAGGCAGTGTTGCTTTGTGCCCTAGTACACAGCACAGAAAACAAAAACAAAAAGATGCACATTGACGAGCATTCATTCGTAGTAATAGTTTTAGTTTACTGACCGACTAAAATTATATTAAAACAAATCAGTACAGCAAAATTACAGGCATTAATTTTTACATGTAAATTTGGGAAAACAGCTGACCCATGACATATGATGTCTCTCTCTCTCTCTCTCTCTCTCTCTCTCTCTCTCTCTCCAATTGACTTCAACAAATTGACTCAAACTGCACGAGAGCTGACCAAAATTTCTGACATGGCAGAAATCTGACCACTCGATCACTCAACTGTAGATTGTATGGATGATTAATAGGGTGCTGCTACCCTCCTCAAACTGCACAACAAATAACCAGTCGGGTTGAAATTCAGCCCCGACTCCTGAATCATCATCATCTGCCAAATCAAGATTAAAATAAATGCAAATTCTTAAAATGTCTTGAGGCTTTAGACTGCAGGGAAGATTACTGATACATTTTCATGTTAGAATTGTTCCATAGAAAATCTGAATCTAAACTAATGACTTAAGAGTTAAACAGAATTTACATGACTATCCCACTCTTATGGGTTAAGTCAGGCCGTGCTCATGCATAGATCAGAATAAAAACCAAAGATGTCACATGATATAATCCCTGACTCACAGACTCAAACAAAATGAATTCAGCTGTATACTTTTGACTAGTCTCTGAATAATGAGAATTGTATTTACAGCAGTTGAACACTTTCTCAATGTAAAAGTGTGCTGAGTGTGCACACAGACAGAGCTTCAATCTCTGAGTTGTGCTACAGATTTGAATGATCAGATGGCACAGCTGACACATGCTTTCCATGTTACCTCCAGGTAACATGCATCCTTTGCATCCCAGCAACTGCTGCTGCATCAGATGGGCTGGGTGTCCTGGGATATCATGGGACATACTGTATTTCAGTCCTCTGTATGCATTAGGCAAAGGTCTTATGTAAGCTATTTGGTAGAAGCTCATTTGCTGGCATCATGGCAAAGCTAAAGGTAGGAAGATGAAGGTTTGGACATGTGACAGCACAAATCTGATTGGGTAGATTTTACACTAAAGACACTGAATTTTCCCAAAATGACATTTAACCATCACTACAACCACAATGTGTTTATATTAGTTCCATCTTTTATGCATGCAGATATTTCACTGCTATATGGATTTTAAAGGTACGATTCAGTTGACATGGTGCTGAGAAAAACAAGATAACTGCACTACAGTTTGCATCTTTCACATTGGAATATGCTCAGGATTGTAATTTCCACATGCATTTTTTAAATACATATATGTGTATATATATATGATGTGAAGAATTGTCTTGTATAACTATGTTACACATTTTCACATGGTGCTGAAACACAAAAAAACCCAGAAAGCTTATGCGTGAGAACAGCTTCTCAGTATGTGTGCAGCCATAAGCTAAATGATGATGATGAATGGAGTCTGCTACTGCTGGTGCCATTGCTAACACTCTCAGTTCTCAGTTTTCCTCTGGCTGCTATAATCCTTCCATAACCTCTAAATTTTTTCCCTATTTTTTTGTATGTTTCTGGTGAATTCAACAGCTCATTCTGATAATTTCATGTTCCGTCTCTTTCTTTAAGTGGAATGGAAGGCCAATGGGGAACCATGAAGCGCCGTGTAGGACAAAAATCACGTTTCATTCACACACACACATGCTCGTAAGACCACGCATACAGTATTAAGAACCTCATATCGCACACACACACATATATGAAAGCATGCATACACACTAGTATAACCACACACACATATATGAAAGCTCACATACACACTAGTATAACCACACACACACACACTACTATGATGAGCTCTCATTCACCCATGTATAATCTGTGCGTGTAGTAATGCGTGGTTATAATATTGTGTATGCTCACTTTCATACGTGTGTGTGTGGTTATACTGTGTATGCGTGCTTTCATATGTGTGTGTGTGGTTATACTAGTGTGTATATGCGCCTTCATATATGTGTATGTATGCCATATGAGGTTCTTAGTACTGTATGCCTGGTCTTACGATCATGTGTGTGTGAATGAAACGTGATTTTTGTCCTATATGGCGCTTCATAGGAAACCTTTTCCTAATTTATTTCCATGTGTTTCAAGCAATTTGTCAGTTGCTTTCATCTGCATGGTGCATGACAGCAAATACAATGAAGCTCAACAACAGCAGCTTTTTGGAATCACTTTACAGTGTGACTTCTCAACGGTCCTAACAAAATGGATATAAAGCTATTATTACTGAAATGATTTTATTTAACAGACAGAAATTACCACAAAAAAAAAAAAAAAAAAAAAAAAAATCAAACTTGGAGAAAGTGGAGATGTTGGAGCTTTAAGTATTTAGGTTCTGTTCATTACTGCTGAGTTTCTGATTGCAGGAACATAATATAGCTTCTCTTAACTGGAGTTTTGTGCAGCCAGCAGCATACAAATATTTGTTGCCAATGGCATGTTGCCTTTCTACACCCAAAAGTATGTTGGTGTAATAAGATGTTTTTTGATTGCAGTGTAAGTTGACAAAAATATCATGTAATATTACTGCTGAACTAGTTTATTACTTTTGGTTAAATTTGAAAACTTTTGCAGCAAAAATGATGGAGTGATTTTTGTTGTTTGTATGAATAAGAGACTCTGGTGTATAAAGTTAGAGTTTCCTTTGTGTTTCCTCTATTTTCTCTTCATGGTCTATTACAACAAATATATTCAAACCTCTCAATCCCTCTTCATGGTGCTCTGCTTGGAGAAGGAAACAACAGCTTTTGATTATGTGAGGACAAAATCCAGGAGGAATTAATTTTTAAATGATCAAATTTTTTTAAAGAAGAAGAAGAAGAAGAAGAAGAAGACGAAGAAGAAGAAGAAGAAGAAGAAGAAGAAGAAGAAGAAGAAGAAGAAAAAACAAACAAACAAAAAAACAAGTTTGTGTACACTTTTACACTGACGTATGCCTGTCTCTCAGCAATGCTGGCTAGTGACATCCTTGAAATCACATTTTGTAAAACTAATTTAAAAAATCATAAATAACAGAAAATTAGAAAGATCTTGCAAACAAGTTAAAAAGAAAACATTTCTGAAAAGAATGACTAAACTGTCTGGTTTAGACATTTTCAGTAATTGAATTTCATTTGACTGGTTTCATTATGTGCCCTGATTACACTGTACTAAATATTTGATGGATTAAACAAGTCTTTAATGCATCGCCGGGGCTAACTTCTTCTCTTTGTTACTGCCACTGATGCTTTAGCAAGGACACCACAAATGATAAAAAGAAAGAATACTAATTACTCAAATGACAAACTTCTCATAAAGCATTTACAACACAGAAGAACAGACAGTGAAGCTGTCAACTCTTATAACAATCGTCCCTCTCTGAGGATGACTTGATCTTGAGATCTTGAGAGACAGCATAAGTCAAAAGCCACAAGCAATCCTGTAAAAATCTCTCCAAATTCAGCACATCAGGTCGAGTGTAATATTAGCATATGCTCCTGTCTTACTTTTGCCACAACTCAAAGTTATAAATTCAATTTTGCTTTAGTTGAACTTAAAGATGTTTCACACCAAGAGCTGTTGTGAATAATGAAATGCATCAAAAGAATCCACTCAGTCAGTCAGACTGTGTGTGTATTTATAAGAGCCTTTGTCTCAAAGCACTACTGTATGTTACTGCACAAAAACTCCATGATGTACTTCCTACACTGTAAAATGTGACAAGTTGATCTTACTTAAAAAAAATCTAGGAAACCGATAGCCTTGAAAAGGGTAAGTAAATATAACTATTAGTCTTAAGTTCAAGCAGACATAAAGTAAACATAACTGAAGACTAACAGTTATATTTACTTACCTTTTTCAAGGCAATTGGTTTCCTAGATTTTTTTTTTTTTTTTTTTTTAAGTAAGATCAACTTGTCACATTTTACAGTGTAGTATAGGGTTGCTACACCACTTGGCTTACCTTATCCTGAATTCCAACTGGATGACATAATAAGACCTGGAAATACTCTTAATATGCTCACTGATATTCTTTGGTTTCCATACTTCTACTGCTTTCTTAATGAATTTTATAAACAAACATTCAATAACTGCCTAAAAAAATCAGTTATTTGACAAAGTCCAACAACAATTTCATCCATGTACTTGAAAAGAACACTAATTTATGAGAGAAAATATGTATTATATGTACTGATACTTGACTGCTGAATGGAGTGGAAATCTCTCACTGCTTGTAAACAACGATAAATGATATCTGCATTTGTTTATCTGTATGTGTGAACAGTTATGGCTACAGCAAAAGGTCTTATACATGCACACATACACTTCTAATTCACTAGATAAACTTATTTCTCTTTCTTCCACTTTTCCTCTCTCTGTGGTGGGTAATAAGAATAGCAGTAAAATATGTAAAGCATGAAATTAAAAAAATGTCCTGGAAACAGTGAGGCTGTAATGCACAGTGTGCAGCTAACAAAAATGTTTGTGTACCAAATGTTTGTGCCTGGTGGCTAAAACCTGTAATCATCTGGATTCAGCAGCATCTCTCTTACCACCGCAGCATCCTGCTGTCAATATTAACACAGTCACACAGAGTTAGAGATATTAACGACACCAAAACAATTGGAGCCCCCACTGCAATTAAAATAAATTTAAGAACTTTGTGAGTAGAAAGTGGAAAATCAATGATCCTCTCAGCTATATCTGTCCTCTTCAGGCTCAACAGGCACCAACAGCACCTCTGGTGTTTTACCCTACAATGATAGATATTCTTAATAAACTAAGTTGTACTCTGTGAATGGAGTAGAATATGGTAGATTGAATGACTGTCTGTGAAGGCTTGGATCTATATTGCCACTTTAATCAAACAATTGAGCAAAACTATGAGTTTTTTTTAAGTCATCCACATGACTCTCAAGCCCCATCAAGTGATATTTTTCATACTATTATATAGAATTATATAGCTCCCTGCAATGTGAATGGGCTGCTAATGCTCATGATCCCACTAAGAATCAACACCAGCGGCGTTCAGCTCATTGTCACAGTTAGCAGGACTAAAACAACCCAGATAAAATACTAAGAAGCTTCTCCCAGCACAGGAAGTAACAAATCAGTTTCAAGTTTTCAGTAGTGAAAAGCTGGCTGAAGGGCAGTTAAATTATATTTGCAGTTGGCTGTCAAATTTGAAATACATAAGTAAAATGTGACAATTAATTTTAAAACTCACAGGATGTAATTAAAACAAAATTAGCTGGGGACACAAATCGTACATACTGGAAAGGAAGCAAACAGCCTGAGGGCAAGACATAGAGAATAATACTGAAGGTTTAGGGGTGAAAACATATCATCAGGTGAGCTGATACATTTTAAGCAGATGTACACTCTAGCGAAGGACATACAGTACCTAACATTAGCACGTANCCCAACACACACACACACACATCCTATTAAAACAACTCTGTCAAAAATAAATGCAACAGGAGCCACATGATAAAAACCATAACATATTCCATTTGGTGCTGAGACAGAAAATCACCAGTTACAGTCAAGCTGCAGGCCATAAAGCTAATAGGCTACTGCAGCCTGCTTATCTACAGTGCACTGTCTACAGGTCCACAGAATGAACACACACACACACACACACACACACACACACACCAGTTAAATTGCATCATTGTGCAGCCAGTTAATACACTGATGATGAGAATGAAGATGAGGATCTTGAAGAAAAATCTGCAAGAACTTGACAGAAAATTTGAATGTCAGGCTGAGGTGGATACCTGAATACTGCAATACTGCAATTACACAACATTTTAAAACCCTATTTTTACCATGTGTGTTGATTGTGGTGATTATGAGCTACATAGAACAAAAGAAGACAGAGCAAACTCTTGTGTGTGTTTGCACGATTTCCTCAGTGTTACATGACTAAACAACATAGATAATACCTGCTGCAGGTGCTAACAACAGCGTAGATGAACTCAAACTTCCAACACACATACTTAAGCTGAGCTGAGCCTTTCTCATGTTGCTGCTGCCCCCTGCCTGAGCTCCACACTGAGCCACAATTATTTAGGATCCACATCAACCGGCTAATCTTACAAACTGTATATGGCCAGCAATGAAATTTGAATTCATTGTACATCGTGTTCATCAAATTGGCAATTTGATGCTAATTTGATGAACACGATGTACATCAAATAAGCAATTTTGCAAAATATTTAATTCAAAGACATCAATAATCATTACAAACTTAGAGAATCATATTAGTCTGGGTTTAGTGGACATAAGTGCTATTTCAGATGCTTTTCCTCAAGAAAACATCGGTGTGGGAACATTTATGTGCTGAAATTCTTGAAAATGTTGATAGTAAAAAATACTAGGTTCTGAAGCTTCAATACAACATATGGTATGTTTCACAAAACAATATATTAGTCGAAACCAAAACTCAGGGGGAGAGCAAGGGAAACAGGCTAAACCTACTAAATCATTACTTTAAACCTATAAAGAAATGTTTTCTGCAGTTGTATTATGAGCACACACAAGGGAGTACAGACCACAGTGTTGTGGTGATGGTTTATAAGGTCTTAGATTTTTATCTTCTTGCCGTAAGAATTGTCAGTAGTTTTGTGTAAAAGCAGGCTATAGTGAACAATCTGAGATAAATATACAGCAAGCAAATACTCAGCTATTATCAGATACTGGCAAACACACACACACACACACACACACACACAAACATTAGTGATATGAGATTTTAACGTGGGCCTATGGGATCTATATCTGTAACTGTAACAATACTATAATGAGGCATCATGGGATGGATGAGAAAAAAGTAACATAAAAAAGAGGTGGTGGCAAATTTGGGAAAGAAAAACAGAATACAGAATGCAGAATAAGCAAAACACAACGAAGATATAGATTTTGTTTCTCTCTGTTTCCTTCTTAATGAAGGCTTCTGATGGACATTTTGTTCAAGGCTTGAGATTAACAGTTTGTGCGCAATAACACTAATTTTGAGTTTTAATGACTTAGACAGAAATAATGAAGCTGTGCTGCCTAAACATCCACACAAAAACAATCTCTATAAAACTAGCGTTGCATATCTATAAGATCTCATGAATCCTAACTTCAGTTTCGTTTATCTGTTCTGGTTTTTATCAAATCCTATTTCAGATTCTTGTCTTATATTTGAGAAAAAAAAAAAGAAGCCAAACTACACTGAAATTAAAATCGACGATTACTGTCCCCAGATATTTACATACATTGAATGTTGGCTATTTTAGTATTGTTCTTCTTGAATTTGATGGCCTTGGATTATTTTAATCTAGGGAATTATGAATATAATTGGTGAAATAAAAATGATGCATTCTTACATCAGACTGAAGTAAATATTCAGTCTTTTCAGATGTACTTCCACCATTGCATCTTCTGTGAATTGTACTGGAATGAACTGAAACCAATGGCAGTCTGGAAGGTAGGAAAAGCAATTCTAACATTTATCAGTCCAGTAGTATAGTTTGGAAAATGGTTATCAGTAACGTAATGTGTATGAGGGTTGTAGAATTTATAATGGGCTCAAACATGCAAAACCACCAGTATGGTCCTTTCAGGAGTACCTAGATGTTGTGAAGTAACAGTAAGCTAAATCAATATCATAGATGAGAAAAATGAGGCGGTGCTTGCTTTGGAGGATCTCTTGTACCGGACAGGATCATACATAAACATGGATTTCACCATTTTATGACCCATAAAACATCATTCATTGATTCCAGAAAGACAAAGCTTTGCAAAGAAAACTTACGTGTGTCCTTGCCAGAAAATCAACTATTTATCAATCTGTCAGATCCCAACAATTCTCGGATTGGCCACTGGTGTCCATCAATCAAACCACCGGCCAGCTGTCCAACGGAAGGTAGAGTGACAGTGATGACCCTAGGAACACTGTCGACTAGGTGACCCTGGCATTATCTTGACAGAGTGATGGATATTCTGTGCCACAGGAAGTGAAACATTTCCCCTCCAGACTGCAGGTGAGCTGACAAATTTACAGGTGGTTTGACAAATACTCTGCTCACTCCACCACACAAACACACTTAAAGAAACAGGTACACAACAGCAAGAACATTATGGAGTGAATGTGGCCATGTTACACCGCTATATCAATCCCTTTAAAACTGACTTAAAGAAAGAAGATTCCTGGGAGCTGTAATTTAATTTAATTGTACAATGTAAAAATGTAATGTTTTCTGAAAAAAAGAAAAGAAAACATAATGTCAGTTTCGGCTACAAATTGCCTCTAGTATTGATCAGCTGTAAGTCAGAGCTCTGTAATTGCTGAATCAGAATCCAATGAAAGTCCAAGGGAGCACAATAAGCCTCAGGTCTTCTCTCCAATTTATCTACCCAGATGTGCACAAGAAAGGGCAGCTGGTGCACAAAGCAAAACACAATACACACAGTCAGTGATCAACTTTGCTGCTTTGAGAAAGGTTTACTTCTCTTAAAAAAAAAAAAAAAAAAAANAAAAAAAAAAAAAAAAAAAGACCTGCTTCGATAGAATTTGATTTTAATATGCAGCTGTAATTACAGATTCATGTAGGTATGTGGTGATGGATTTAGAAACCCGAGCAGCTCTCTGGTGAAGAGACTGACAGCTCACACACAACCCTGAGATGATTGGATTGTGTGTGTGTGTGTGTGTGTGTGTGTGTGTGTGTGTGTGTCTGTGTGTGTGTAATCACTGCAAACTTGAGTCATCTTCACTGCTGCTTCAAAAATCATCCCTGTCAACAGACAAGCACACACATGCAGAAAGCAGATCCACTGTCTCTTTAAATATTTTATCTCCACACCACAGAGAGCTTCATCAACACACACACACACATACACACGTGCACGCACACACACAATTACTAAAACCTTTCTAGGCTGTTACACAATAAAGATTACACATCACATTAATAATACACTGTGCAGCATTCTCTTGGAATTTTGACTTAAAAATGAGAAATTAATGTTGTCTGACAACATAATCAGAAGGTTTTTGGTTTTGCTGTCCAGCCACAGAGTCCAAAGCTTTCTATGCAGTTTTCATTTAAAACCAATCAAATTGTTATTTTTGCTTATAAATCTTATAAAAAAAGTTTATAAAAACTAAACTGAGGCAGGAATAAATGAGACTACAGGACTATAACTACAGGTATAAACTACAAAAAGATGCATATGTCCAAAAAAGAGAAAGCACAAAGAGCTACAGCCAACGTAACTACAAAACACATACGAAGAACGAGAAGCAACTTTACAAAGTAACCTACAGTATAAGATAAATGAAAGAAAAATAAGAGAACAACAAAGAAAAGCAGCTGATGCAGCCTCACCTTGACATTTCCACTGACTATGCCTTCCTATGAAGATGTGTGTGTATGTGTTTTTGTGTGTGTCTTTCACCAAAACACTGCTTCAACAGTCTAGTCAAACAATACCAAACTCAATGACATGACCATGAAACAGCAGAACAGAAAGAAATAAAAGTCTGCACACAAGTAAATGGGCAGAAATTATTTTTTGACACTTAAAAATCTCCAAAATAAATCCTTGACAGCTTCCATTCCAGATGAAGTCATTCCATATCCTATCCTGTTATATGACAATAATACCTGCAGGTAATAGAGTGTAAAAATATTTTAGATATTCCTTTGAAGATATGGCACATTTTCTTTTGTTGGATATGACAGATTTATAATGCAGCCTAATGGTCGCTGAGATGTAAATGCTCACATAACTACTGTATAAAGGTGTTAAACCAGAAGTCATTGTCAGAGGAGCACTTCTCGTTCATTTCACCACCATGGGATAAATTGTTGCTCAGGGATGTCTTTCAGAAAGTTGTTAAGTTTCTTAAGTGGACTACGGAGGCAGACAATAAACCAAAGGTGGCTATTAATTAAAAGAGGATGACACAGGCATAGTGGGTACGGAAGAGAGAACATGATTGTAAAAAGAGGAGTGTGAAGATGATGAGGCTAAATAAAAGACTGTGGTACCACCATGTCTAAAGAAATACACATTTCTCACAGCAGATATTTTGACTCGTTAATTTTAATTTTAACGGCCAAATTTATTAATTTGGCCGTTATCAAATATTATTATTGAGATTGTTAATGTTTTTAGTTTGGGTTAGTCATCTGACACACAAAGCATTGCTCAAATTGATGTAGTGGCAGAGATAAAGATTTTGGACTGCTGGCTGTAGCAATGACACACGTGACAGTATGCTAAGTAGCACACACACACACACACACACACTCACACACACACACACGCACCCACACAGATTAAGTCAAAGCTCTAATCAAGGTCAAAGACATGGCAATTTTTTTGATTAATCACTCTAAAAACTGCAGGGTGAAATACTGGCTACGTGTGTGTGTGTGTGTGTGTGTGTGTGTGNCTCTAAAAACTGCAGGGTGAAATACTGGCTACGTGTGTGTGTGTGTGTGTGTGTGTGTGTGCATTTGCATGCAGTGATGATGAGAAGAGCTAGCATGCTTTCCATCCATCTACTGAAGAAGGTATAACAGTACGACACACACACACACACACACACACACAGAGAGAGAGAGAGAGAGAGAGAGAGAGAGAGAGAGAGAATGAATAGGACTGTATAACGTTTCATCAGTGATTAATGGAGCATGCAACTAGAAAGGGAAGATACATCAGACTTAGAAAGGAGGAAAGGGTAGGAAGAAGAGGTGAGATGAGAAGAGGAAGAAAGGAAGAGAGGAGGAGACAGGAAAAGAGAAAGAAGGAGAGGAAGAGAGGAAGGAAGATATATTAATGAATGACAGATGCTGAGCCAAGGTTTTCCTAACTGGCTGGTAATAGCTGAAGTGGGCTCTACACATGCAGAGCGGGAGGAATTATAAGGCTGTGTGTGTGTGTGTGTGTGTGTGTGTGTTCTCACTGGGTAGTTACACAGCCCCAAAGGGAGGAGCTGGCTGGGCTCCAAAGGAACAGCTTAGAAAAGACAAAATCACACACACACACACACACACACACACACACACACACACACACACACACACACAAGGCTGTGTTGAACCATCCAAATATGATGTGGTGTGCTCGTAATATATATGTTTGTGTCTAATCCAGTACAAGTATGGACTCCTGTCCTGCATTTTACAAGTTATATGTACTGTAGGAACAAGTGCTTCATCAATCAGGATGGAGAGAGAGAGAGAGAGAGAGAGAGAGAGAGAGAGAGAGAGAGAGAGAGAGAGAGAGAGTAAAAGACATGGAAATTCTTCTCACATCACAGCTCTGGCCATGAATATTGAAGAGTGTTCAGTCAGACGGCTACACTTCACTGACTGCTGAATACTCTGGTGGGTTTTCTGGCCTAGCAGGGAGCTAAAGAGCACTAACGCTTAATCACTCACTATTATTATGGCTACCAAATGGAATTAGCCAAAATCACAAACACTCTACCTCAAACCAGATTAACCAGTACTTAATAAACCAGTAGTTCATGTTGCTGGATCTTATGTGAAAGCTACACAGATGCTACAAGCAACAAAACCCTGCATTACATGGCAGCATGCCCAGCATCCTGAGAGTGCTTGTCATATAATCAATTAGCACTGATTTAGCATGTAAAACCCATTCTCTCTGTAGTCACATATGAGAGGACATAAATCATATATATTGTAAATTAGGCCTGAAAACAAAATGAAAACATACACTGAGCCCCAGTTACAAAATTCACTGAATGGTCTTGCAGAAACTCACATCTTTGAGTGTGTTCCAGGATCTGTCCACATTTCTGCTCAGCCAAGGCAGGGTGAGCAACATGTCCTAATTTACATTTATTCACTCATACCCAAAGCAACATACACATGAGGTGTGTGTGTATCTTTGGACTGTAGGTGGCAAACAGGAAGAATCAGGTAGAGCCACACACAGAAAAGCCCAGGCCGAGGTGAGCCACTGTGTCTGGAAGTCACTATGCAGTCAAAACCTGTGCAGACCCAGTGTGTGTGTGTGTGTGTGTGTGTGTGTGATTACACCAGATGGAAAAGTACATCCACCCAGGAATGTGTAACTAGGTTTGTATGGAGATGTCCAGGTGTGAAGGGGAAGTCCCCTGAAAACTTGTGCATACTGCGGGCTAATTAATGAATTGCAGGCTGCTTTTCATGCACACTACATATTCAGAGAGGAGCTGGTGTGGACCTTAGTGGTCAGAATGCCAAAGCCTTGACACTCATTTGTTACTCAAGGCATTTTAGAGGCTGGATCCAGTCTAGCCTAATATTCAGTAGGAGCGGGGACATTGAGGGTCACTGAAGGGGCTCAAAGAGAGTCCCCAGCAAATTGAATCATGATTGAATTAATTGCACTCACTGAAATAAGATCACTAAAGGAATCTATAACTACATCTTTTTGGACAATCTGTTTCCTTCTAACTTAAAAGTCATCTCACTCAAAGAAATAGCAGTTTTGTGGTGCTACATCAAATTATGGGAAGTTGCCACAATTAACCAGATTCACCCAACTGCTTCTGCAGACTGGTGAGCTGTCCGTGGTGCTAAAACATTTTTATTTCAGCCATTTAAGGTGTATCAACCACATGTAATTGCATGATAATGCAGTCCCATTCATTAGCCCTATAATGAAACACTACAGTTAGAAAATTTCTAATGCCATTTCTTGTTCAGAAATATACTAAGTCAACTGTAAGTTAATGTTTTAGGCCAGTTTACATGATGTACTTCATTGAAAGATTGGACAAAATATCCACAAGTATAATGCAACTGTATTACACTAAGTGATCTACTCCCAAGAATAGTAGACAGGGTGTGTTTCTCACCCAATTTGATAAACTCTCCAGAATTCTTCTTTTTTTTTTCATTATTATAATAGATTCAGCCAACAACCTTCACCATTTTTTTTCTTTGGTAAAATGTGAGCAGTTTCCGACATATTTTCTGATTAGTTTGATATCACATGCCAGATTCCTACCTTACAGATATAATGCCTCAAACCAAATCCTACTTTTACACCCTTAAGTATTGTGTCAAACTAAGTGGTGTAATGGAATCCACATACCATTATACTAAACGGTTTTACTGCCAGAAGTAGGTAACTAAATGCTTTTAACGTTATTCATCAATCACTTATAGGAAAAAAAATGGATATTACTGTTCCAAGCAATTGCTCATCTGTCACAGCACACTTGGGGTTTTTAATCCCATGCAAGCAGCAAAAGGGAAGGAACTGACTGTGTAATTCTGGAGAATGTGGGAGGTTAAATACAAGGTTGGCTGCAGAACTCTGAAGTACTCTGAGTCAGAGGCCTAGCCAGAATGACATTTCATTGTTCCAGAGAGAAAGCCTGGAATGGATGCTGAGCAGAAATGCATGCACAGAATGGTAATTTGTACAGAAAACTTCTCTTGTGTAACCCTAACAGACAGGTGGTCATTAAAGAACAAAGCAGTCAGACATCAGACTGGCACATCATATGCTACAGTACTTTTGTAAAAGTGTCAATCCTAGGCAATGCAGGGTTGAGTAAATAGTGCATCATCTTGAATAAATTCTGCCCAGAAGCAAGTCAGCGTGTTTCTCTGTCTTACTGATGCCTCTCTGTATTCCTCCATGTGGCTTGTACTGTACAGTCCAGTGCTGCTGTTCATCAAAGACAGTAACTATAAACAGAGCACAGTGGTGTGTGTGTGTTCTGCAGGTGTCTTTAAATATGGCCATCTAATCATGCGGAACAGCATCATTGAAATAAACAGAGACCATCCCTTTCCAGTCCGTCTTCAGTTTTCATGCTCAGCTGTAGCTGGATGAGTCAGCCACAAACCAGCTTCCCTGAGGCAAGACGCCCTGCTCATGTATTCATACATGACCCGGTGTGACAGATGAGGCAAACTGCATCAAGGTCACAAAGAGGGTGTGAGCATCTCTGAGTGTCTATGTGTGGACCATTAGATTTAAAGGATCATACCAGCAATTGTGCATGTTTGAGCCTAATATATCAACCCGCATATATGTTACATTACTGACAATCTCCAAAACATAAAACACTGTATTTTAGTTTTTCTGTTATTTTTTTCAAATCCCCTAATTTTTCAAAATCAAATGTTCATCCGACTTAAAATTCAGTGCTTTGGCTTTTAACACTTATGCACAATTGTAGAAGGGATGCTGATTATAAAACTTCTCCTTCGACGATATTCCCTGTTGGAGACATACTTTGTCTTCTATGTAGCTCCATGTTGGATTGGTTAAATAAAGCTACTTCAACAAAAATGTTAATTAAACATGTTTGCTGTGATGGATTAAGTATTTCAAGCATGTTTCAACTTCTCTACAAGTTGATTTTAATGGCATACTGGAATGAACTGAAAAGTAATGCCAGTCTGGAAGGTAGGGGAAAAGAAAAAAAAAACAAAAACAAAAACTATTAAATTTACAGCTGAAGTAGTACATTTTGGGAAAGGGTTGCCAGTAGCGTAATTTGTGTGTGGATTGTATTTATTAGGCTCAAACGTTCAAGATGGCTGTTATGTTCCTTTAATATCCCCCCACAATTCATTCACATTTATAAAAACAGAAAATTTCCACGTTATGCTGTTCTCATTACTGCAGCCTAAAGCGGCCCTGCAATCGCACCCAAATGCTGAGAGCAATTCCATTCACAATAAACTGGCTTCTCTGCTGGTGACGGCTGGTAAATTTAATTGCAACTTTTAGATGTGTGGCCAGGTGAGGCAAAATGGAATTAGAATGAGTTTAGTATTACTTCCAGGCCATAATCCTCTCTCTCTCTCTCTCTCTCTCTCTCTCTCTCTGTATATAGACCTTTGCTATCATTGCTAGCGCTGCATATTCATGCACATTGCTTGATATTAGGCATATTTTACATCATTCATGTTATGCAATATACTATAAATGTATTTTAAGATAAATTCAAATTAAGCTTTCTTATAACTTAAAATTACTCTCAAATCCATTTTATCATAAATGTTTTCAACAAGAACAGCTGGATTGTTGGTGTTTATATTAGTTTTAATGTTTCAAAGAAGAATGGGTAGAGAATTAGGTTAGTTTATCCATTCACAAGGTACTCCTTGAAAGTAAGTCTTAAAAAGTAAAATAAATAAATAAATTAAAATGCAAGAGGAGCAAACTCTTGAAGTGAAGTTGAGTGGATTCTCACTGAAGTTCAGAGGGCACAGACACTGAGCTATTTTACAAACAAGCCTCATTAAGATTTAATATCCTTTCTGGCAGTCTGGCGCTGCTGCTTTTATGTGTCCTCTTTCTCAAAGCCAAAAGATAAGGGCATTTTCTGCTGCTTCCTTTTATATGCCTCTTAAGAAGGTGGCTGCTTTGCCAAGATTTAGAAAAGGTCAAAAACAATGATGGGGTTTCTTTGTTTTGTCAAAAGAAATGTGGCTTTCAGGCAGAACTGCATTAGAGGGGCATAAGACATAACATGGCCTAACATTAATCATAACATTTTGGATTATCATAATGGCAGCTTTAAAAAAGAACTGTTATACTTACAGTGCCAAAAGATTGCAAGTACAAGTAATGTTTTGTGCTTGAGGACTGAATTTGAAGTTTTGCCTCGTGGTCAGCCTAAAAGTCCAATGAAATAGTTTTGACATTGTGTTTTTTTTTTCCCTCTTAAAACAGGATCACCACTTAAAACAGGATCTTGGAGCCACACTTAAGGGCAGGACTTGATTTGACAATTCAAAATTAGGAAGGGAAAAGACTGTAAAATGGACACTAATGGCAGCTGTTGAGGTTCATTTACCATTTTTGTCACTCTTTATACAGATAATGTGTGTGGAAAAGGAGTAGAGAGAGAGAGATCGTAAAGCTTTGGCAGCAGACAGAGCTGCTGATGATGTTGGTGCAAACTGATCAGCACATCTGTAGGTAAAATCCATCTTTTCCTGGGACTATATTCCCTGGCAGAGACATATATTCTCTTCCTTGCAGCCCTGTGGTTTAACCATTAAATTAACTAACATCAACAAATATTGAATTAATGTGTTGTTCATTGTGATGGATTACCTATCTCAAGCAATTTCAATTTGATTTTAATATAGTGCACTTTAATGAATTGAAAACGATGAATGCCTGGAAAATAGGAAAAACTTAAAAAAAAAAAAAAAAAAAATGCTCCTGTAGAATGCTTTGGAAAATGGTTGGCAGTTATTTAACATGTATGTGAGTAGTATTTTTAAACATGCAAAACCACCAATATGATCCTTTAATGATGTTTCATCGTTCATCCTATGGGCTTCATCACTTCTACTGACTGGATGGAATTCTAAGACATTTAAAACTCTGTGGGCTTTGACATTGTGGGTTGTTCACACCATGATGTCATGGGAGTTTTTTAAGGTCACCTGTCTGCTTCTTTATGTTGCTATAACAACAAATAATTATCACTGTGAAGGCTGCAGGATAACAGCGATAAATGGGGCAAAAAATGGGCCCAGCCACTTTCAATGGATTTAACGCTCCATAATAAATGGGCAGCAGGGACCAAACATGATGTGACCAAACTGTCAAAGATCTGTTTGATTGCGTTGTGATTTGTGTCAGTGCATGACAGCATTCACTCATCCAGACTGACCCGTCTTTTCCTCTGACCCTGAGTCTGAATCTTACTCATCAAACTCAGTCAAGTGGAACCTGCATCATAACAAACAAGGTTGGTTGATTTTTTTCTTTCACTTTTCACAAAAGCCCTCTATTTAGCATTCGACTTGCCTTCATCAATCTCTCCCTAACTACCCAANCCCCCCCGTTGCTAATAAATTTATTTAGATTTGTCTATATATTTTTAAGTTGACTGTATTTAATATTTTTAAGTAATTTTAGCAAAATTAAATTTGTAGTTTTAGCTAAAATAAATTGAATACATTTCACTTCAATTTCCTTAGTCATTCCAGATAGACCTATGTTGAGTATACTTAAACACATTTAGTTAGTTTGGCTCAATATTTTTGAGTAAATGTAAATGTAATTTTTTTTTTGTGATCAAATAGTTTTATTATACATTTTCTCTCCTACACACCCTTACATTACATTGAAACCAATCAATAACATAAAGTCAAATATAAACATTAAAAAAAAATCGTGTTATTCGTATTATTTTGTTCTGCTTAATATTTTTAATTAGTTGGAATTAGATGTGACATTTTTTTCTAGTTGATTTTATTTAAATAAAATTAGAATGTTTGAAGCACTGGGAGGTATAATTCCAGCTACTCAAAAACATTGAGCAGAACAAAATAACACAATGAAATCAATTAAATAAGGCTAAATTTTTATATGTAACATCTAAAAGTGGTCAACATCAGTTTTTTTCAGTGCTCCCTGTTTCCCTCATCCTGGCTTTCATTCCTATACATAACATTCTTTTCCTCCCTCTTTCCCTCAGTCTTACAACTCACACTATTAATATTCGGACAAGTGTAGCACCACTTGCATTTCCATCAATTTCACCCACGTTCAGTTAAACTCGACCTCTTTAACTTCTCATCATGCCCTCCCTCCTTTTTTAGCTGCTGGATGCAAGGACACAGCTCTAGATTTTTATTTATGTCTTCCTTCTTCCGCCTTTCCCCCATAACCCTCCTTCCCTCTCTCACCCTGAGGCTACAAGAAGCACAAACACCACTTGCTGGACAACATGCCATCCTGATTGGTCCAGAAAAGCAGAAAAGATTGCACGGGAGGGATCATTTAAGGAAGTCTAGAAACTGTTAAGGCTAATTACATTTTTGTCTTTTTCAAGCATCCATGAATTAAAGGATCATACTGGTCATTTTGAGCCTAATATTCAATTTTCATACATGTTACATTACTGACAACCAGAGGATAAAACCATGTTTCAGCTTTCTTGATATTTTGCAAAATCTCTTAATCTTTCAAAATCAAACATTCAAGCGATACACCCACCTTAAAANTTGATATTTTGCAAAATCTCTTAATCTTTCAAAATCAAACATTCAAGCGATACACCCACCTTAAAATTCAATGTTTTGCCTGCTAATAGTTATGCAGCCTTACAAAGTCATGGTTGTTTAAATTTTTTGATAAGCACAGGTCTTCTTTTGGGACTATATTCCCCAGTGGAAACATACATTAATTCCCTGCTTTTAATTGCACTTAAACACTAAAATTACATAACTTCAAAAAAAAAAAACAAAAAACAAAACATGAATACAATTCTTGTTTGCTATGATGGATTACCAATCTCAAGAACTTTTCAAGTATCAACAAGTTGATTTTAATAGCGTACCAGAATGAACTGAAACCAATGGGAGTGCTTTGGGAAATGATTGTCAGTAAAGTTACACGTATGAAAATTGAATATATTAGGCTCAAACATGCAAAATTGCTGGCATGGTCCTTTAAGTGTGTCTTTGAATCTGGCGTTAAAGGTTCATACTGACGATCGTGTATGTTTAAGCCCAATACATACAATCCACACACACATTACATTATTGACAACCATTTCCCAACTTTAGCTGTAAATTTTTGAAATTGTTTTCTACCTTACATACCACCATTGGTTTCAATTCATTCCAGTATGCTATTAAAATCGACTTGTAGAGACTTGAAACACACTTGAGATATATATAATCCATCACAGCAAAAATTATGTCTATCAGGTTTTTGTCAAAGTAACTTTATTTAATCGATCCAACATGGAGCTGCACAGAATACAATGTATTTCTCTACCAGGAAATATAGTCCCAGCAGAAGACAGCTTTTACTGAGAAATTAAAACGACCATGCCTTCTACAATCATGCATGTGTTAAAAGACGAAACACTGAATTTCAGCATATAACCTGAACCTTTGAAAAAGAAAAAAAAAAAAAACCATAACATGGAAACTAAAATACAGTTTTATGTGTAACATAACATATATTGGGCTCAAATGTGCACGATTTCTGGTATGTTCCTTTAAAGCCGAGTTGTGTTGAAATATGTTGACATTAGAGAGAACAGGATAGGATCATTATCAACATCACTACCAGCACTTATGGGGTTTCGAAAAGGTTCAACGGAAAAGGAGAGTCTCTCTTACACACACATACACACACACATGCTGGGCGAGGGGAGATGATAAATATCACTCACTCACACTGTTCGTGAAAATTGCACGTGTGTGACTTGTCTCCCAGGCAGATAAAATCTCTTCTGTGATCAGCAGCAGGATACAGCAAGGGGTGAAGAAAATATAGGAGTCACACATCGTGGGAAGAGAATAGAAAGACAGCGAGAGCAGGGAGAGATATTGTGTTTGTGCTGTGATGGATGGAAAAACATTAAAATGTCCATGGCTGGGGCATAAAAGGTGAAATGAACAAAACAAAACATTACCCTTTGTCCTGGTGTGGGAGGCTGAGATCCTGAGTGTGAGACAAATGTGACACGTGGAACGTGTGACATCATGGTTTTGGGGAAGACAGCAGAAAATGTAAATGTAAATGCCACTAAAGTAAATAAGCTAAAAGCTCCATGGACCGATGAGCGGGGTTGATTGAGTTAATGAATAAACTAAACCTGTCAAGCCTTATTTTTTTGCTGGCCAATTGCAACCACTTCTCCTCTTCTGCTGCAGCCTGAGAAACATGAGCTGCAAAATATATCCAAAATCAACATGTTGTAAAGAAAGCACTTAAAACTCTGTGCACATGTGCTGTAGATCACAGCTGAATCTGATTGACCTTCATAACCTTCATATTTTCAGCAAAGTGCAGACCATCTAATATAATAAAACTTCTTGACAAAGACAACCTTACAAAGGAAATGTTTTGATCACTGCATTTTTTTTTTTTTTTTTTTTTTTTTTGCATTTTGCTGCCTCATTCATAGAAGATAAGGGTGTGAACACAAACACACTCACAATTTCTCACAATTATTTCCTGATGCTTAAAAACATTTTGTGAGAATGGGCTGTTTGTGCACTGCTGCAGATAGAAACAGGATGTGGTTCTTTACCTGCAGCAGGTATCCGTGCTCTCTGCTTTCAACACAAGTTAATCTGCTCAGGATGGGTGAATGCACTCAAATTTCACAAAATTTGACAGCAAACTTAATTTATTTCATTCCAATGGAACCTAGAAATGAAGAGAGAAAATGCAGAGACTGCTCTCTTTCTCTCTTACTCTTACTCTCCCACAGCTGCTCGGTATGAATGAGTGAATGAGAGAGCAGACTTGTGAATTTCCCTTTGTGCATGTACTGTATGTACCACTTATGTGCTTATGTGCGGCCCCAAATATATATGTGACAATGTTATATAGTTACATGTTTTCATTAGTTCAGTATCTCTCTCCTTCTATCTCCTTGCCATCTCATTCATCCAACGGGTGCTCTGGCTTCTGCTTTACCATTGTGCCATTTGCCTGTCATAAATCTACCCTTTTCCTCATTACTTTTCTCACATTTACCACCTCCCACCAAGCTCCTCCGTACATCATGACTCCAGACTCCTGCTGGGTTGGCTCAGACACATTCCTTGGAGAATTCCCTCAGAGTATTCTCTAATCGTGGACTGCGATGGTCAAGGACTCTGTGTCTGCATGGGCCCAAACTTTTTTCAGTAAAGCTATTTTGTATGCATAGTGTTGCAGCTTCTTTTTTAGTTGAATTAAGATCACTGATCTCTATCCTATTTCTCTTTCACTCCTCCTTTTGATTGACATTTTATTTCCCTCATGCTTTAGTCTAGAATAAGCCTTATAAGCATGGGCAAATTAATGTAACATTGGGGATTTAACTGAGACTTACTGGGAGCATTATTCTAAAAGCAGCATGCTGCCTTACCAGCCTTGGTAAGCTGCCTTATATTTGCTGCAAACATTCTGCCAAGTGTAAAATAAAGACAAAAATTAAAAAAAAAAAAAAAAAAAAAAAAAAGTATCAGAATAAATCTGAGAAAAACTGAAATAACTGCAAACAAACTATTACTATACTGAAACAAACACATGCAATCACACAGACAACTGAAAATATCATGGGCATTTCATAATTCTGGTTTGAGAAGGTGACATTGCTGCAGCCATTGTAAAATGGTGGAATGCAGGTAACAAATCCCAGCTGAGGGCAAGACAAATAACATCATCTGGTTAGCTATCCAAGCTGACCTTTCTACACACACCACATTGGTGTGTGTGTGTGTGTGTGTGTGTGTGTGTGTGTGTAAAAACTCATTGGGCAGGACCTGACAGCTAACATTTTAGAGAGCTTTGCACTTCCGCAGGTGAGGAGTAGAGAAAGAGAGAGCAGCATTATCTGTCTTCACGTAAATATCAGTCTTCCTCAGGCACAAGTAGAATCTGTGGCATGCTGCCCTTTTCTAAAACCTCAGGAAACTCCACTCCTCTCTTCTTCTTTGTACCCCCTCATCCTCATACCTGTACAACTGTTTCCTTTCACTGTCAGGATTTCTCTCTCTCTGTCCATCTCTCTCTCTCTCTCTCTCTCTCTCTCTCTCTCTCTCTTTTTAACCTTTTCAGACTTGTGCTTTTCAATAAAAGCCATTTATCTCCATTCTGCCCATCTCAGTTCCTCTTAGATGATTACAGAATATTGCTTCTATCTCTTCTTCTTTTCTGTTATTCCTCTTTTCACTACCCAAGGTTGGTGTGAGTGCTTCCTTTCTTGTTTCACTCTCCTCTCCCTTTATAGCTGTAAGTTGTCCAAATACATCAGCTGTTACATTTGATGTTCCTGGTCTCCATAATTCACTTTTCTTTGTACTCATTCATTCTCAGCTCTCTTCTGGTTTTGCTCTGCAATCCCAAGTAAGTTGAAACATTTACAGTGGGTAAAATTAAATAAAGAGAGTGACACACAAGTAAATAGATAGGAAACACCCAGGTATACATTTATGACAGCAAAATTTCATAGCAAATTTAATTAATTTCAGTGTAACCGCCACAATTGGAGGATAATTTTTCATGTTGAGCTTGTTGAACTTTGATATGAGAGTTTGTTTCAGCAACTAATAGCAAACTATCTCTGTAGCTTTAACCTTCAAAATGGACAAAGGTATCATCTATCTATAATGACAGTTTTTCTATCTGTCTGTCTATCTGTGGCACCAGTATCTCTAAAACCGGCACTGTATAAAGTTGAAATTCAGCAGGTTTTCTCAGGACCCACATGCAGTATCACATGTGATGTTGTTTGGATGAGCAGTTCTCGAAATGAGCTGTGCCAGTAAAATGTAGTCCGCATGGCAGGATACGCTCTGGGTGCAGTGGCAGGATATGCTCTGGGCACGGCAGCATATGCTCTGCTCCACAGGCACTATGGCAGGCTGTGGCACACACCATAAAGTCCGGCCTGGTCTGAACACATACATTTTCAAAGGCACTGTACTAGTTTGGCAAATGGAAGAATTAGGATTCCAGTGAAAAATACTCTGCGGTGCATTTTTGCCACTCAATTGTGATTGATAAACATTGTGTGGTCTTAAAATTAGCTTTTATTAAGTTGATGAGCACAGAAGCTAAGTTTGTCGAACCCAAGCTTTGTTATGATCACTCTCTAAAAGCCAGTGGTTTTGCATGTTTGAGCTCATTACTACCAAATATTTCCCAAAATATAACTACTGGAATCACATATTTGGTATTAATTCTGTGGGGTGGTTCAAATCTTACCATCATGGTTTTAGGACTTGCTATCACAATCACTAGTTCACATTGATATTGGCTGTCTTGGTTTTTGTGATATTGGTTTGGTTTAGCATTAAAGCATAAATTTGGGTTTTTGGTCTCTATTAGAGGGACTGGGTGGAAGTTCAGACTGAATTATTGATGGTCCATATGTGCTGGTTCAAAATTGAGACAATAGCATTTATTGAAGCTGTAGGTATGTATTGGTGGACTGTAGAAATGTAACCACTAAAATAATGACATTCTGCTTTCAAAAGCAGTAATGGTAGCGAGCAGGTCAGCACATTGCTTGTTCTTTGCTTACGTGTTGTGCAGGTACATGTATTTGTTCTATTGCTACTTAATCCCTGCTTGACCTTGCATGTGTATTTTTAACTTTAGAAAATGTTAGGTGGAAACATTCACACACTCTAAGGCACAAAGACAGACACAATACAAAAAAGACTAAATGGCTAGAAACTGTTATGCTGCTGTTATTACTAGAATCACTACAAAACATTCTTGCTGATGTTAGATGTGGAAAAAGAAAAGAAAGCATTCAGCAGGTGAAAACGGCAGGATGTGTTATGTGCTCAGTCTCCTGTGTGTTATATAGATTTCAAGGCAGCGATAAACCTTACCTGAGGTTCTGAGCTGGATCATGTAGCCTCTTATCACAATCATCAATGGGAAATATCTTTTCTACAGCTGTCCACGAACACACACAAAGAGACAAGCTTTCTGCAAAAGGAATTAGCCACAAAAATGTTAGATGGAGAAACTGAGAAATCAATAAGTATCCTGAATAGGTCTTCTGTTTTCTGAATACAATAGCAATGTTATCATTCAGTTTTTATTCTTCATTCGAATTTTGTCCCATGCCTCCTGCAAGCAAAAATCTAATCTTTTTCCTGTAAAGACAGCTTCCTCTTCACCCTAATCCTTCCTCTGACTGTTCTACAGAAATTCAGATAATCACCAGATAGGGAAGAGAAGACAAAGGAAAAACATGAAAGTAAATTAAATGAAAAAGAAACAGATTTGGCTTTAGGTGCCAGGCTGGTATCTTATCAGTTTCTAGTTACTGTTCACTATAATACACACAAGGAAAAAAAGAGGGAACTGGAGGATTCATTCCATAGTGGAGCTACGGCTAAAGCCACACTGCTTATACAATACCATGACCACAGCCATATAACATAGTAACTATAGATAAGATGTGCTAAAATGTTGAAGTCTAGAAGGTTGAAGTTGAGTCAGTGGACTGGAAAAAATAGCTTGAGGATGTTTCGCCATTCATCTGAAAGGCCTCTTCAGATATAACTCTAGTAGGAACAGCAACATTTATTATCAAAAAGCAGACCACACCCATCAATGAGACAGTTTTGGTGTGTGTGATCTGTTACTGGGTTGGAAAGACAAAAAGCATAATTTATTCCCTGAGCTGCAGTGAAATTATGCCAGACCTTTCCTGGCCTTGATGGCTCCTTCCCTCCCCGACTTACGTCTGTGTGCGTGATTTGGGGAAAATGATGTTAAAACAGCATTGTAAAAGGCAGACAAATGGTGTCTGGAAGGTTTCTGAAGTTTGACATAATCTCTTTTTACACAAGGCATACCATGCAATGTCATGTGAAAAAAAAAGGTACATACATGTTTTGGCATGTTAACCAAATTAAATTAAGGGTTAATGTCTGTTTAGCTTAGTTTTCATTGTGCTCAGTTCAAAAATATAAACTAACACCTTCCCTTCTTGTCCTGCCACTCCTCTTCTGTCCACTAGTGGCCCCTGTGAGTTTTTATTGCCATGCCACTGTCCTGATTAAGCCACTTGCCTGCACATTTCATTACTTCTCTACTGTCCATCTTCTGCAATTCAGATATTTCTGTGTCGTTGCCAGACTGTCTGTGTAGCCTTGCTGGTGTAGCTTTCAGTTGTATCTGAAACCTGTTCCTGCCTGACTGCCAGATACATGAGAAGCCCACTTCCACCTGCCTGCCTTTCCTTACCTTGTCTGATGTGTTTAGCTTGACTGTGAACCTTAATTTAACAAACTGTCTTTCAGCCCAACCTGCCTTGTCTTATGTCTGCACTTGAGGTGTCCTCCTGTTGACAGTACAATCTGGACACAATGGAGCCAGATGCTTCCAAGCAAACCATATTTTTCAGATTGAAGTATAATCCAATTCATGCTCCAGATTGTTTGCCTTGCAGAGCTTCCTCAGCACTTTCCGGTTCCTGCCTGGTGCCTTCCAGTGCTACCATGGTGCCTCCCAACTTCGCTGGTGTGTTGTAATGCTTTCTTGGTGCAGCCCAGGGTGTCATCAGCCCATCGATTGCCATCGATTGGCCCTCTACTTTTTCCCTCATGTGCTTTGTGCCCATCTCCACTGCCAGATGTTTCATAAATCAACCCATGATCACCTTCTATTACACTTGGCTCCCAATCCACTTAGCATCTCTCAATTCCCATGTTTAAGCATGTCCTGGACTGTCCTTTGGTTTTGATTTCAGATGAAGATTTTGATATTTTGTTATACAAGTTAAAATTTGGTCCTGATGCTGCTAAAAGAAGCGTTTGGGATTCATCCACAACATTCATTCTAATAACAAAATTACTGAGTGACATCACCATCCATAGCCCCCTACCACTAGCAGGACAAAAAGCCCATCAAATCTGAAAATCAAAACCACAAAGAGCAAGATGAAGATTAGTTAGTCTTTCTCTGGCTGATACCAGGCTCACTTATGGCTTCTAAGAGCACATATAGTTGCTACATAATGTTGTAGCTCATAGAAAGTCTACCTTGTACAGTCATAACTTGTACAGTTATGGTTTACCACATATTCAAAATCCTTAAGGCGAATGAATTCAATTTTTACATCTAGAACCTGATGTCTCATTGGGAACCAATTTGGCATTTGATGCTTTTGTTTTTATAATTTACCAGTTTC